>CAJNOQ010000066.1:0-85304 GCA_905250885.1 Didymodactylos carnosus
AATGTGTATTGGGTCGAAGGTGGTTGTATGGACAGAGTTATAGATCCTACTAAATAGTTGCTATCCTGAAAAAATCTCGAAAAATTTTTGGAACGTTTAGGAGAAAATCGACGTCAAACTTCAGGAATTTTTCAAGTAAACTGAGTACCACTCGAATATAAAGTTAAATCGAGGCTGAATTCTTTCACCATTAGAATCAACTCGTCAAGAGCTACAATTTGATATATAATTATGCAATGTTTCGTTCATTTTCACCGACTTCGGTTTGACCCTCACGAAAAACTTGAGGTGTCTAGAAAACCACTTTTCATATATTTTT
Source organism: Didymodactylos carnosus (assembly GCA_905250885.1). Classification (NCBI taxonomy): domain Eukaryota; kingdom Metazoa; phylum Rotifera; class Eurotatoria; order Philodinida; family Philodinidae; genus Didymodactylos; species Didymodactylos carnosus. The sequence goes on from CAJNOQ010000066.1 coordinate 320, forward strand.
TCAAAAAAGCGTAAGCGAGACCATTAGATTATTTTTGATGTTCTGCACGATGGGAAAAGTGAACTTTTCGCGGCAAGATGCTCTGTATAAAGTGGGCGGACCTGTGTGGAAGCACCCATTAACTATTAACAAGGGTCGTAAATAGGTTAAATTGTCATCATAGATACCAGTTATAATAAAGACTTTGCTTGTAAAATTATTAACACATAGACACCACCTATGCAGATTTTGTTTGATTTAGAAAATTCATTCTTTTTTAAAATGACTTTTATACGAGAGGCGCGACTTTCGTACAAAAACTATTAATCGATGCCAATGCATTTCTATTGATTGAAATATACTGCATTATAAATAAACAGCACTGTGGGTGGATCGTGCGTTTCTCTTCCTACATAATATTCCTGATCAGTGAATTGTAACGGTGGTACCACTGGAAAAAAATTCAGAGACGTAGAATCGATAGAGGCATGTCGATTGTCTATGAATGTAATATTTTTCCTATACTTGATGCACTGACGACCGTGAACCAGAAAGTTTCTAGAGTAGCGGAAATCCTTAGGATTTTGAAAATTATTAAAAGAAGAAAATTATTATAGTTATTTTTTTGGTGGTCGTCAGGCTCGTTTTTTTGATAGGTTTTTACAATTAACCAAACATTCAACGATGAGAATTGATGATCATAAAACACATTATCGCAATAAGAACGATATTTCGAATTAATTTTGGGTTAATATAACACGTTTATCTTTAACGTTAATGTCATATAAAGATCGAGACACATTAAAATCAGAAGCCAATCTGTTGTTTATAATGTTGTATAAGCCATTGATATACGACAACTTGCCACAGATAATGAACCATAAAGAAATTTAAAATAAATTTTATAGAAGTATTCAAGATTCTACCAGTATAATGAAAGTATATCGGTAATAGCGAAAGCTATTAGAAATCTGACGGTGAATATTTTCTTAAATATTTACTTTTATAAAAAAATAATTAATGTCAATAGATTATCAATTGTTCCGACCAATTGTCGACGAATATAATTCTATAAAGTGATTTATCGAAGATATTTTAGTCATTATTCACGTGTACAATTTATATAATTACTGAGTACTACTGTCAAATATCAATTTTTGCCAAGAAAAAGGTATAAACGAGCAGAGTTGAATGGTTTTTTTTAAAATTTATTTTGCAAAATATGTTAATTACATATTACAAGAAGATGAGAAAAAAAACCTAGCAGATCTTGTTAAAAAAATAAAAGAAGCGCATGAAACATAATTACAGTAAAAAAAAAGCAAATTGATATTATCACAGATCTTTCAAAGACATTTTCAAAACTTTTCGAGTTTGATGCTAAATTGTTTGCATAGTTGAATTAAACATCAGCTCTTTCATTTAATACTTAGAATGAAATTTTTAAAAAAAATGTACTCTAAAGTGTCGATGACCAACTTTTTTACCGGATTGATGATACGGTAGCGACCAAAAGTAGAACGTTGTGTAGAAAATATTTAGAATTAATCCTATAGTTCGCCATTTGATATATGTTCATTACAGATCAAATGCTGCTCGTAAGACTTTATCTCCTGTTCTGTGACCATTTCGTTGAAAGAACTGGTCGATCTAGTAGCTCCCACTTTTCCTGAAAAAATTCCCAGGGAATCCCGACATGGATTCCACAGGGAGTTTAGAGGAAGCCCCTAGGAATTTCTCACGGAGTTTCCAAAAACGAATAAATGTTTAATTCGACTCCTGTGCTCAATTTTAAGCATAATTTAGCTTGTTTTCCATCGATCAGATTGAAATTTATTTTATATAAGAAAAACTATCACTTTCTTTTCAAAACTCTTACTCATCTGAGCCTCGTTCAGTGGATGAGTCATTCGGCTGAAAAGTTAACTGACGTCGAAACGACAAGTCTCAGACGAAAGCAGCTATACTTATCTAAAAAAAGAAAGAAATTAATCTAAAGAAAAGAGATGTTGCTGTTTAAATTTTCACGTTTTATATACTTCTGCAGACGCAAAACAAAACGATGAATATGTTGTACATTCTCTCTCAGAAATCCGTAGAGAATCACCCGTGAATCACCAGAGACTTCATTATTTTTCCCAACTTCCTGAAAATCAGGGAGTCACCAGGGATTTTACAGAGAATTCTTGAGAATTCCCTGGCGATTTCACGTTATTTCGGGGACTCACCACGGATTTCACGTTTTCTCAGGGATTCACCCGGAACTTCATCAGGGAAAGTGGACTAGGGTCATCAGTTCAGTTCTTTTGAACGGGAACTACTAACAGGTCTTTTCAAAAGAACGAGAAACGATCAAGTCGAGCTTCCTCAAGTCTTCAGCGATATTAAAACAATTTCTGTAAATCATCAATTATTCATAAAATCAAATAATCAGAAACATGATGTTATTCTTACTGAAAAAATTGATTCATTGAATAATTGTAGCAAATTTACTCAATGGATCTTTGAGAATAATTGGATAAATGCTAAATGTCTCTATTTTTACACAACGAATAGAGTCATTTTTAATTTGCAATATGACTAATAGAAATATTCTGTGTGACTGTTGATACGTCGAGTTCTTCGTTAAGTAAAATGCACTGTATTTTTGAACAAACTAGGGAAGTGTTCAAACTGGAAAACATGTTTTTTGTGCTTTGCACATTTAATTATACCGAGACATTACGAGTATCTCAGTTGGCATTTTGAACATTTACATATTTCTTAAAGGATGATGTGACAAATAATAGTAATTAAACGATACAAATGTTACATTAGTTTATATTACCAAATTTTTTTTTCTTCACTTTCGCTCTAGAGAGACATTGAAAATATTTGTTAATTGATGATCAAACAAGGAAACTAAAGGCGGGATGCTAACTAAACTATTTCTCTAATATTCACTGAAAACGAAAAGTTTTAAATCTCATACATTCGTAATCGAATATGGTATGGAATTTTTTGTAATTTTTCCTATCTTTTGTTGTGAAAAATGATGAATTCACCATGAAACATGTTCTTGATTCTTTCGACTACAAGAATTATTATTATTTTACTAACTATACATGGTTCAAATTCTGTCCAACGCACGACGCTTAATAACAGACAAGATAAAATGGCAATATTTTCTCGTCTAAAATATTTGTTTTTTTGGAAACATCTTAAACTAAAAATGAAACATAATACCATTGCTTCACCACCGCTACCAGTTCTTCCTTCTTGTTCACATCTGTTCCATGTGTTTTCACCACCTCTTAAACTTTGTATGTTGAGAACAATACATCGTAGAAATAAATCTGAAGTTGAAAAGAAAAAAATTTATATTAAAAAGAATGTTTTAAAATTATTTCACGAACAAAGATGTCAATCGTCATCAGTCGATAGTAGAGTAAATCAACTGTATTTCCAGACACAATCGTCAACGTTATGTTTAATAAAACAAACAGTTTTAAATATATCACACAGTTGTGCCGAAAAATTGTATAAACATCCATCAGTAAAAAATTCAGTACAAAAATTTGCAAGTGTTATTAAAATTGATCTAAACGAAACTGATTCAATAGATAGACAAGATTATTTAACACAAAGTACAACTGATCATAGATATGTTACATATCGGTAAGCGTCTATAATTCAAAAAAAAAAATAGTCGATAATTTTACACAATGAATAATACTTTCAGTCAACTAAAATCGTACACATCTGATAGTAGTATGAGTACCTCCTATTCATCAACATTATCACTACGAGAAAAAAAGTCAAACAAAAAGAAGATACACAACGTTCTAAAACAGAAAAGTGAAATACTTTATCGTTTTATCCCACTTGAACAACAAAAACGTCTTTCATCGTTGAAAAATAGAAACAGTAGTAACAGTACTAATAGTTCGTCAAACAATGAATCATCACCCAAATCGTCGGGGAGTACCGATAATAATAAGTTCAGCGAGTTATCAACTAAAACATTAACAATTAATGATCCATTAGACAAAGACGGTAGTCGTCATCATGTTGTGCACAAAGGTAGTGAAGAAACAATACGAAAACGTCGTGAGAAAAAACGAGCAAAACGTAGTGAAGCAAAGAAGAAAAAAAATGAGGAAAAAGTGATAAAAGCGAATGAACGTTGGAAAAAGTATACGGCTATCGATTACGAATTGGCTCTATTCATTTCACGTTATTATGATGGTTTACCATTGTGTATACAATGTCGAACATATTTTGAAACAAAAAAGACTAAATTTCTCGGTGAACAACCAAATGCCAATGATGATTATGCGGCAAAGGAAGCAATTCGAAATACAACAAGAAAAAATATGACACCAAAACAAGCAGCTCGATTGATTAAAGACTATGATAAACAAGCAGATATTTTATTTAATTTATGTGACAACTGTTTAGGTACGCAAAAGAATGTGTAATGACTATTAATTGCTTCGAAAATGTTTACTTATGACAGAAAAAATTTTGTTTCAGTTTAACTTACATAGACGTTGTTGACGATTTTTAGAAACATGTGAAGAAATACGAATGGATTTGAAAAACATAAATGAAGAAAATAAAATAAAAACTAGTACTGTTGTTCAAAATCTATCACCGCAACCAGATACCGTACTATCATCGCTTGTTCTAACTCCACAACCATCGGTGACAGTACCACTACCAACAATTTATCCTAGTTTACTTGATAATGATTCATTTAGTCCGACACTGATAAATCTACAACCGTTAAGTAATACTTTCTACACATCAGTATCTGTTCGTGTGAATGACACGTACAAAACTCAACTAAAGTCAGCGCCGTTAAGTAAGTTTCAACGAGGTAAGATATATTAACTGGTTTTATTAATGATTTATTCAGATTCTTATCACACTTACGTGAAAAATATGCTCGATTATCATCAATCGAATGTAGAAGAATTGTATTTGTTTAGTCAACACATCATCTCGCTTCAATATCAATCACCACCTATGTCATCTCATCTTCAGCATGAGCTAAATATATGTTTATCTCAAATGCAATATCATTGTATAGAAATATTCAGGTTACAATATCCAAGCTACACTCTTTCAATACCCTATGGTTCCACGTATGATTCAGAATATGTTTCATACCGACATACAAATGATTCTTTGCCAGTTGATGATAACGAACAAGATCAAGAACAAGAGCCACCAACAAAAACGATTCATAACAAGGATGACAGATGGAAGCTAGAAATACCGGAAACAACTGATGAGACAGAGTCAGTTAACGATGTGAAATATGACAATAGGTACGATGAATGCAAGCAAAAATGCATTACACACGAGTATATCCATCTTAAATATATATCCTAAGCTAGTGCTTTGGAGACGCTGAGTATTCCAAAAAGGTTCAGTGTAAGTGATAGCCTAAATGTTATTTCCAGCTATTTCTAAAGATCCTGAGGCCTCCATCGAACTGTCATTCTGCCAAAAGAACTCAATTAAGGTGAAAAAAAACATAGTGAATGTCCAACTTTTCGTTGTTCAGGAGATGTAATTACATCTTGCAGTTATAATTGTCAAATAATAAGTTTTTATCAAAATATCAAATGAGCCTGGATGATGACGGTGAGAAACGACAAGGAGAATTTGAAGATGTTACAAGATAGAAATGCGCAAGTAATATTTAAAATCAAAATTTGTAGATGCAACCTAGTTATACATGAATGCAAAAGACTGTTTAGTTGTTCCGAGAGGAAGAACAGCAGGAAGGCTTCGAGATTTACAAAAATAGCTCGAAATGACGTCTGTAGTATCACTGACGCTAAGAAAGTAAAAATGAGGTTTTTCCAAACGCGTATCTTCCCAAAAGCGTCGGCTGAGGTTTTCTGACACAATTATACAAGCGCTACAAAATGAGATGGTTCTCATCGCTGACCCCAAAAGTCGTTAGATTATTGGATGTTTCAGATCGACGCACCAATTTAAAGATGATCAACAACGTTCACTTGATGATCGATTAACGATTAAATCGTACAATGGTGTCATGGAATATCGTAATGCCCCACTAGATGATTTTATACGAGGATTAGAAGTATTAAAATGTTTATCAGTATTCAATAAATATCCATCGCAGAAGAAATAACGCAATTATTGTAAATATTGACTGAGTAATTCTTTCGGATATATCCCACACCTTACATAAAGGTCTGTCGCAAAAAGCTCGACGTATCTCATTTGAAAGAGCATTTAGCTCTGAGTAAGAATGCGTCATTTAAAAATTTTTAAAACATCGGCATGGGGTTCTGGGAAGATCCGACATTTGGGGATTTTATAGGTTCCAAGACGCAATTCGTACCTAATTATCTCAGAAATGACAAAAGCGGCAAACATGAACGCTTTAGGACATATACTAGAGACCACAAGGAATAAAATGGCTCACTTAAATCAAAATGTTGCATTGCTCACTGTACTTGCTCTAAGATGGTGAAAATCATGCAAATCCGCCATATTGAAATGCGTTTTTCACTATCAAATCGAACTCTAAACTCAGAACTAATATGTGCATCAGATTCCCCATGGTCAATTCTATCGAGTCGATAGTAGAGTAAATCAACTGTATTTCCAGACACAATCGTCAACGTTATGTTTAATAAAACAAACAGTTTTGAATATGTCACACAGTTGTGCCGAAAAATTGTATAAACATCCATCAGTAAAAAATCCAGTGCAAAAATTTGCAAGTGTTATTAAAGTTGATCTAAACAAAACTGATTCAATAGATAGACAAGATTATTTAACACAAAGTACAACTGATCATCAAAATAGGAACAGTAGTAACAGTACCAATAGTTCGTCGAAAGGTTGGGTTTTCTGGAAAACCCGGGATTTCAAAGATGTATACCTCAGAAATCGGATATAAGGTATTGGGATCTCAATTGATTCATATCTTTCAATAGGTGTTTAACCTTTATGTAAGGTATGGGACATTTCCGAAAGAATTAGCCACCTGTTTTCTGACTTTAGATAGATAATCATTCAATCAGTCTTTCAAAATGAAGTGTCTCGAACTGAATGAATGTTTTCATGGAAGTGTATGATTTGCAAATGAAAGAATTAAGAAATGCTTTATGAGTCAATCAGCTATGCACACAAGTTTTATTTTTCACTTTTAGGATTAGCATCGTTACATTTAAATCTTCGCGTTCATCAATGAAGCATATGTTTACATTTTAATGTTACACTGTTTCCCGATCTGTACGGACAAACACTAATCGTTCGGATTTACCTTCCGAGTCATCCCTGAGTAAATCACTCTACTTTTACTGGCATAATTCGCTACTTCTAGAACGTTTAGCTTTACTATCAATCCTCATCGCATCATATATTTTAAAAAAAGCTAATGAAAAATACTTCAACTATAACACTCATTCCCGTTGCCAAATTTTGTTGATGAGTTGCTGTTGTCTGTTTGTTTTAGCCAAATTCTCTGTGAATTAGCTTCACGGCATGACGATCTGTGAATAGTTTGTAAAAACTATAAAAAGAACATCATATTAAAGTTTCGTTCCGGGATTTCACTTCAGAGGGCAGAGTTATGCTACCGCGCCGCAAAATTAAGGATAATTAAGCTACCCACAATTAAGCGATCTCTTATACAGTCGAATGCCAAAATTTTCAGTTTCTTTTAACTCATTTACACGTTCCTAATATAATCGCAGTTGGTCAAATGACTAGTGTACACTAGATAGTTCCTTGTAATTATAACTGTCTGTTAAACTAAGTTTCATCTTATACATTTTCAGATGTTTGAATTGCTCTCTTCTCTACAAAATATAAATGAAATGGCATTGTATCACTAAATCGCTAAGTAAACTGTGCTCCAAGTAATTCAAAATTTCCAATTTTACAATAAATGGCAACAACAACACGAGGAATTTTATTTTTTCATTAATTTCCAAACTTCACCTTCCCGCTTCCCATTAAGAAGTGCAAATTTTATTCGATTTTGTTCAAACTTTTTAGAGAGTAACTCGTAGATTGTTGCTACTAATATTCTGCAATTGAACTGAACTAATTCGATTTACTAAAAATATGGAATTAGTGTTAACATTGCCGTTTTGTATACTTGTCACTCTTTCCGGATTGATAATCTGACTTCTTCTACACAAACTTTATTTTCAAAGTAAACAAACCGATAAGCTACTAAACTAATAACTATTCAAATTGATCCCAAACTGTAATTGAAAGTTTGATCGTAAACTTTATTTAATTCTTATTGAAAATTGTAATCGTTGGTGACCGACGGTTCGGATTTCAAGACCTATAGTCAATTAGCATAAAAAAACAGTTAACTGATCGTATCTCCGAAGGAGCTTCAATGTCGCTTCAAATGCGTTCATACATCACCTATGACGTCTCTATTTGGTAGAATATCTATGTATTTTAATGATTATTGACCAAGAGATGATTAGCTCTACCTATTTTTAAATTCTATTTTTTTAACGAAGACTTTCTTAAACGATCATAGAAATCATTTACAAAAACGTGTACTTCAGAACAAATTCTTGACGTTCAATTGAAAAGACAGCTCCTACCATTAGTTTGAGAATAATTCAAGATCACACGTAGGTAAAGAAACTAAAAATAATATTTTTGAACATGTTTTCACTGTTCGTTTTGGCAACAACTATCACTACGTTTTTCTTTAATTCTCACAAATTGAACCGTTCCAAGCGGTGCCTTTTTTGACAGTCCCATAAACGTGTACAAATCAAATAACGGCTTGGTTTACACTGGTCACAGGATTTCTTATAGTCTATAAATAATTCTGGCGAATATATTAGTTCGAGAATCGTCGAATGATTAGTTTTATCAAATGTCATTTCACCAGTTTTAGATAAATTTTTAAATGAATGACATCTTCCGCTCGTTTCATTATAGCTTGTAACACGACACCGGACATTTCGAGCACATTTGTTGTGTTTCAAAATTTTACATCGCTAAAATACTTCAGTAAAAACAATGTTATTAATGACAGTTATTATTATCTACTTGTATATTTTGATTGTATCGGGTTGATCCAGTTGTTATATTTTTCCAAAAAATGTCGGCTTGCCTGGAATTCTTCTTCGTCGTCCAGAATATTACGGATTGCTGCTTGTTGCGGTGGGCTAAGTAGTGTAATCAGTGATTGATACTTGTCCTGTTCAATAATACGCCAAAGAGTTGGATTGGCTACCGTGTCTGCCCAGAGAGTTGGATCCCGAGCGAACAGTGTGTTCCCACCCACAGCTTTGAACGTTATTTGAGAATCTTGTTAGAATGATTCGCTTTTCGATTTCTCCTCAGATCGGGCACCGGCACTGATTTTGACTGCTTGTATAATTGATGTCGAGAAGTGAGTCTCGGTAGCCATCAGTGTTTTCTGTTCTTCGACAGTTCCTTTGGCACGGTGTCCCTCTGTCTGATACAGATGACCACGCTTTGTGGATAGACATGGTCATATGTCAAAAAAACTTTCTTCAATTCTATCAGTTGTAATTATGGTGTTTGTTCAGGGTCAATGTTGAATGCTTCGATAAATTGTGACGCCAGTAGCTGAGGATGTTCAAATGTGGATTTTGCCCCTGATGACCTGGCCTTCCACCAAGATTGTCAGAGAACAAAGAAAATAAAGAACATTGGATATTACAAAAAAGAGGATTTAAAGTAGCAAAGAGATATCATTGGTTAAGAGCTAACATTTCAGATTCATACCATAGATAGAGAAGAGGCAGCGCTGCATTTTGGTAAAAAGGAAAAGCTTTCACGTCTCTTGGATCAGGAGTTATTAGCATTTTATGGACAGGAAATGAAACGCTTACTTCTCACGAACCATCTAGTAAAAGAGGCCCATACTTGATGGGTGATCAGCATTCGGTAAAAACTATGACCACACAAAATTAGACGTCTCTAGCTATCGTAGGCGAGCAATGGTACTCAAAGGGTTAAGTCAGATTTTTCGTTTTTGTTTATTGTCATGGTTAAATAGAACTCATCGAGTTGTCTAGAAGAAGAGTTGATTTTAATTTTATTAAAGTGACTTTTCAATAAAAAAATATTTAACAATAACTAAACTTTTCCGTTTTCACGATTCTCTAAAATATCAGAACTATTTTTTCTAATTTCTTGTGTAAAGCTGTAGAAAACTAAATTTGATATTTTCAAAACATACAATGACCTTAGAATCCGTTGAACATGAGTAGAACCATTGAACTGCACTCAGCCCACCTTTCAAACCTATCAGTTTATTTGGTTAAAAAATAAAATATTCTTTCCTATTTCATTATAATCATCATACATGTGAGAGAAAAAGCTGAGTATCGCAGTTTCATTTTATAATGCTTTGTTACTGTGTGGAAATTCATGTTTTGTAACTCCATTGAAACTTGTCGATGAAGATTTTGGCTTTCTAAAATTTGATTCATTGGTAAAAGGTTGTCTTAAAGTTTACCTTAAAGTATTCTTTTAAAATTCAGCTGGCGAGAAAAAAGCAGATTTTGGTCATTTTTAAATAAATTTTGGAATGTTTTCAATGCTCATTTTGATTCGAACGGCTCTGGACTGCATGACGAGAAGGAGCGCACTTGAAAATACTCAAAAACATTTCCACTTCTGCTTCGTTGTCTTTAGGATTGTTTACGGATAACCGCCTCATTTTGGGCTTTCTGTAGAAATGCTGTAAAATAAAAAATAAAACTCACTAATACCTCATGTTAATAACAATAATACCTCAACTATTGCCATTCACCAGTTTTGCAGAAAACTCGGCTTTTCATTGTGCCACATTACGACCCCAGTTTCATCCGATGGAGTTAAAAATTTTACCAGAGGTACTCAAGGTCATAATGCAGAGGCATACTTTTGGAATTTTCTTGTAGATCTTTCTATACCGAGTTATAGGTTTTTCAAATCAAAAAAAAATTCCGAAAAAATTTCCAAAACCATGTTTTAAATTTTAGAAACCCTGTAACTCGGTAAAGGAAGGTCTACACGAAAATTCCAAAATTAAACCTCTGCGTTATGACCTTAAGTACATCTGGTAAATTTTTTTTTAATGGGTTTTGGAATATCAGTGCGTTTTTGACTGAACATGTACTGGTTGATTTATAAAATTATTGTTCTTAACTGTTGTCTTTATTTTTTGTATCGTTCACGAGTTGTTACAGAAGAAATAAAACAGCAGCAGGTGAAAAAAATGATTACAGCAACAACAACAAAACAAAAGAGATGATTAAACAATATGTTTCTTTATTTTAAAAGATAGTTGGATGGAGAAAACGAGAGAGAGAGAGAGAGAGAGAAACAGAGATACATAGAAGAAAACATAAATGTGCACATAACATGAACAACTATAGACATATAACAACAAATTATGGAAAATAAAACAAGAACAAAGATATTTATAAACTACGTATTTATATAAGTGCATTTCTCTGTTGTCCCACTTAAACAATGTCAAGATTTAATAAAGGCAGCAGATGGAATTTTATTCTAAAATAAACGAAATTAGAGTCATGATAAGTAAAGACTTATTACTGTAATACAAAAAAAAGAAAAAGATTCTGTAGTAACATTTCAACAAATTTATCGTAAAGATTTTTCAGTTATCAAATTTTATGAAAACTATGCATCATTTGAAAGACTCACACTTACCTCATTCTGTAATTGTGTAAAGACTTGTGCTGCTTTGTTATAATCCCAATTATGTTCTTCCAAACATCTACAACAAATACGATAAGTAAACAAAATAAAATATCATAAAGAATATACGTACAATGTTGAAAAATGCTGATTCATTCCAGATTCTGTTGAAAATTTTAAAATCATTTGTTGACGATTTGGATCTTGATTTTGAATTGATAGTTGATGTTGATCCATTGACATACTTTGTGGTATTTGTGACGATGAAGGTTGTGAAGTTTGTGCAGATGGTGGTGGTGCAACAGATTTATTCATTTTCTATTTAAAGAAAATAATTAAAAATTAGATCAGTTACTTTTGTACTATTGTCAATGATGAAAATGAGTGTTGCTTACCACAACTTGATCGTTCGTAGCATTTACAACAAGCAAATGATCACATATAATATGAACACTAAAATTGTAGATATGATACACAATCAATAAGGATAAATAATGAGACATAAATAGTTTTATAATAATGATGTACAAGCATTGCACAGATCGATGTAAATGATCCATCTATCTTAATTCACTTGCACCTTTTCTGCACACTAATATCACCGAACAAATCGTACTGAAAACAAAGTGAAAAACCATTTGTCACCTACCCATTTGCGCTTTGAACCATTGTAAATGTTCGTTGAAAACATCGTATCGATCCACCCACTGCATCAACTAGAAATATAAAAAAGAAACAATAAAAAATGAGCTGTACAGATCATAATAAACAAACAAAAGTATTGCTAACCAATTAGAATAGAAAACGAGTCCGTTACTTACTTTCTTTGTATAAACCATTGATTGTAAATATAGCCGTTGATCCCTGAATAAAAGAAGAAAAAATCAATTATTCTGTTTTAACTACTTAACCATTTGTCTCTCCAAATCAAAGTGCGCAAAAACAAATAAAGAAACAATAAATATATAATTGAAATATGTGCCCTTTATTGAATAGGACTATAAAAATTTAACAAAAAAAATACATGATATTCTTACCGATGATGAAATAACGTCAACATGAAATGAATTTGGATCATGTTTTGTTGTAGGAAATTTTATTCTTAAATAATCTAATACAGTTTGTTTTCCATATTTTAATAATTCTAAACGTTTACTATCGTTAACAACTTTTTGTAAATTTCGACTATCATATATTTGTGGACCATATTTATATTGACGTGTTTGTATTCCACAACTATCAGGTGGTGTTGCGATACATAATGAAAACATACATTTCTCATGATAACATGAATGTAGAGAATCACGACCACGTATATCAAATAATTGATAATATTCTTGAATAAAACGTCCAAGAAATGATTGTAATTCTTCCGGTACATAATGCGGTTTGCTTTTTGGCAATTGAATTATATCAATATCAGTGGCAAAACGAATTGTTGGTGGTAATTCATTATCATCCTAAAATATGAAAATAAAATAAATATTTTTTTGCTTCTTATCAAACTTTAAATAATTTTCTTCAGTCTATTAAACATATTGAAATTTGATAGAAGAATATGACTTATCTATTATATACTTTGGTCAAATCTATTATCTGTATATTAAAATTGTTTTTGTTCGTTAAATCTTCAAGCATAACTTACCAGACGTTTTAATTGTGGTAGTTTTTGTCGAATAGCGCTAAAATATAATAATCAAAACAACGACAACTGAAATATCCGAGTAACGTTAGATTAAAAAAAAGATAACAACATAGTAAAACAAGAATAGGTAGAAAATAACAATAGAAAAATTTGTTGCTAATTATTTCCTTTAGTTATGATAACGTAAAGTTTGTCTTTGTTTATGTGTCTCTTTAACAATATTTTTTCTCAGACTATTTATACATGATTGTCTCGGATGTCGATAACACCACATGAACAGTAAAAACTGGAAGATCGGAAGAAATAAAAGAAGAAAGATTGATGGTTCAGATACATTCACACTTCACCACAGATACAAAAAAAAAGCAAAAGAAGCAACTCTTTTTTGTTTCTCTTTTTTTTTTATTCTTTTTCATTTTTTCTTGTTTTTTTTTTTGTTTATTTTTTTTTTGTTTTTGCCGTAGACTATTTTTTCTTCTTTTTTTCGATGCTTCTTCTTTTCTACAAAAAAATTTGTTTAATTTGATTACAAAAAACTGTTTATTTATTAAATATGAGCGAGAGAGTTCGTTGGTAATGTTTCATTAAATCGTCCCAAGAAAATCGATGTGAAAGGAAGAAGAAGAGAGTACCATTGCATTTTTTAAAACAATATATCATAAAATGTATATTCATTAATTATGAATATTTATTGTTGTACAATTTCATTGAATAACAATTCGTTAACACTTGCAATGGCAATTGAATAAAAGATTGTAAAAGACGTAAGAAAATGAATCGATTTTCATTGGGTAATTGGCTAAATTCCTTGTGATAAGTTTCCATGATACAATAAAATAGAATCAATATAAAAAAATTGATGTAATACATAGAAAATGTTTTCTTGTTTACAATTCTTTTATTCACTCATACTTTTTTTTTTTGTTGTTATTATTATTATTACAAAACATTCATACTCACTCATGTAACTGACCCACCAATCATTTTAATCTCTAATCATCAAGCTACTATGTCATCCAACACGTACAACCGCGTATAATTGTCTCTCAAAAACTCGATCTTAGCGACAGACAAACAAAAGGAGAAAAGCAGCAATTTTTTCTTTGTCAACTAGTCCACTTGATATGTAACCACCATATCTTCAATTTAAGCTTCTTGCATTGCCACTGGCATTTTAATTTTAAAAAAAGAAAAACGAATTTAAAGATCTCTGGTTTGATCCCACCTGATTAAATCATCATTGTTTTTTGATGATTGTTGAAGTACATTTTCTCTCAAATAGAGATTGGATAATAAAGGTAAATTTTTCAAATATTGTAGTTCATCAACAGCACGAAGCTAAATAAAACAAAAATAAAAAATATTTAATTTATACTTAATATGAAATTTTAAATTAATGTTTTGTACCATCCAGAATACATACTTGGTTCAATGATAAATTTAACTGTTCAAGGTGTGGTAATTTTAAGTTTCGAAATTCGTACAGATTTGTTATGCTATTTTGACTTAAATCCAAGAAACGTGTCTAAAACAGAATGATAAACTTTTATCTACGTCTATTAAATAAAAATAGTTTACTATCTATACCATAGGAATATTGTCGTTGATTATATTGATGAGATCACGTACAAATTGTTGTTTATTTAGTTGTGGATAAATACCAACAGCGCTTAAAGCTAAAATCGATATACATGCATTAAATATCAAAGTTATTCATTGTTATGCCAACGTGTGTACCTTCATCATCAGCTAGATTAGATAAATTTAATGCATTTGTGTTCATATCATATCGTGTACGGATAAAATCCTACAAAAACAAATAACACAAATATGAATGTACTCTTTTCAACGATTAGTCTTATTAGAAGGACGGGCTAACATTTAAAAAACAACATTTAAAACAACAAAAAAAAGAACATTTGTCAACCCTTAAACTTATAGTTTTCATCATGCAACACTGATGTGTTTTTTGACTAATACAAAATTTATCATCAATACGTAAAAGACTTTATTTAGGAATGCACCGTTTCTAATTGATTTCAATGGGAATTGGTGCTCAATGTCTCTTGAAACCGTCTAACTAATTGTGAAGGTGTATTGAACAACGTCTTCACATGACCTAGCATTAGCCCCAACCGAACTACACTAGCTAATTCTAGAAACCAATTCCAATTGATAAAAAACTAGAATCGGCATGTAAAAATAGAAATTTAAAGATCTTCTTAGTTTTTCTCTTTTTACAACAGTTCAAAATCACATTATACAACATACTCGAAAATGACGTATTAAATCTTCATCTAAATACGGCGCTGGAAATGCTGCACGACCAACCATAATACTTAACTAAAAATATAAGAAAAACCTGTTAACCATCATATATGTTGAAAACAAACTTTAAACTCACTGTTTCGGAATTTTGAGCGGATAATTTTCCATTTGCTCGTTTAAGCATATCAGCTTCTTCTCGGCTGTTGACAAAAAATACGCCCATATTTGTATCACGGTCAATAAAATACTTAAGAGAAACAAACATGTGTATCAAATCAAAATTTCATGTTTAAAGTACGCGCTTACATGATATGGTTGAAATTGTCTTGATGTATGTACTTTTAGTATTGACATTACTCTATCTTTTCCAATATGTCCAGCTTTTGGTATTGATACCCGCCACCAACCCGTTTGATTCTGACGTGCTTGTGATTGATTTGTATGTTTATTAAATAAACCAACTGGTCGCGGTCCACCAAAACCACCACCACCACGATGTGTACTATTAACAACTCTTCCACGAAAATTGCGTACACTAGTATCCGTTGTTAAATTATCACTTATTGAAACTGTTAAGGAATCAACATCATCTGTTGGACGTCGATTCCCCCTGCCTCTACCACTCGGACCACCACGTGTACGATAGCGTACATTTTGACTGCCTTTATAATAACCTGATGATGTTGGATCAGTATGATGACGATAACCACCACGAGTTTGATTACGATAAGACATCACTAGTTTCAACAAAAAAATTTTCTTTAATCTGAAAAAAAACAGAAATATCTTATAAAACTATCAAATTTACAAATCTGTTGTTCTTTAAATTTTATTGTTTCACGCATTTCTGCATTTACTTGTTCTTCGAAGCAGTTATAAATCATTTAATCATCCATTCACCTTTTAGCAAGATGATTTTCTTTATAGAACGCACAAATTAATAAAAATTCAATGCATATAAAAACATTAGCTCAATAAACCAACCGAATAGCTATGCCGACTTCGATCAAACACTTATAAGTAAAAGTCAACTGTTCATGTATAGATGCGCATGCTTCGCTACTGCAAATAAAAACATCCTAATATGAATACAATGAAATTTTTTTCTTATTCGATATGAAATTACCGTTTTTTTCGTTTTTCCCCTTTTGCGTCATTCTTGTTTTCGTTTTTTATACCCTTTTCTCTCTATTGTTAGTATTCTAGATTATTACTCCATAATACTGATAAATAAATGGAAATAATACTGATGATTCATACGAACTGCATCATTGCTGTACAATAGCAGAGTAACGTTGCACTCTACCAGTGATATTCATTTAGAAGATAGATGTCTTTAATCAATTTTTTTGAAAAGCTTTATATAGTCCTAAACGTGATAATAAAAATATGTGACTGATCAGCTTCTGCAAATAACTTTTTTGATTATTGTAGTCACAATGCGTTTGAAGATACAATTAAAACAAACTCTCTCTCTCTTAATGAGTGACATCTATAGAGACTAAAGCCCTATAATTCGGCTTCTAAACATCTTGAGCTATAATTTTGTGTCAGAAGGAAAGTTCAGTCAATCAATATTGCAACAAAATATTAAATTTCACCATTTGACCTAAGTGTACTTTTTATTTGGCAGGTAGAGGAACTAATCAAAATAAGTATGCAAGCTTATATAACTTATGATGCTTATGAAACTTTTTCATGTGAAACGGTGTTCAAACATGTGTACACAACGAAACAATAAAAACGCGCTCAACCGATGCTTTATGAGCCTTCTCTAGCGGTTTAAACTATATCCAAGGGGTAAGGCATATAGATAAATGGCTTTAACGCAGTTATTAAGAATCACTGAGACTTGCAAAATATCCTACTTTGTAGAGAAACATTTAACCGATGTATTTGTTAAAATAAAAAATAGTTCAAGCAAATTGTGACAAATATAGAAGTGTTCTTAAATGCCGCAACTTTATATGATGACACACCAGAGATAGCAAAAGAGTGGAAGAGTTTTTTGCAAATTTGAAATAAATTTTGGAAAATTTTGTCCTTTTGTTTATTTAACAACTGTACTAACTAACACGAGCTTCAGTGATTAGAGGACGTAGTTGAATTTACTATACTCTCTTTCACATCTGATGTCTCATAAATGAAAAGAAACACAAGGTTTGTTTATTCTACAAAATGCACTATTAATTGAGAAGGAAAGTGTACAGAGATGAAGCGCTCTATCTTTCCCCAGTGAACCGAAACCCAGACATGCAGAGAAGTCATTGTTCCTGGCTCTTCTTTGCCTATTCTTGTTTACAAAACCACAAACTACATATGAATACATCTTACATATAAACTGAAACTGCAAAAGATGGCGTCTGCTAAGTAAAATGCTAATTTAGAGCAAAAAGTGAGGCGTTATAATAATAACTATTTATTCAAAGGCCTTGGCCTGTAACACGACGACCTCCTCTCTCCGCAAATCAACAGATAAAAAGCGAATATGACTTTAAATAGAAGAAAAAGATGTCTTAGTGTCTTGGATCACCCTCACCGACAGCATACTCACTATGTTCTGACGTACAATACGGCTCCTCTGACTAGTTCGTGTAGCTTTCCAGAAAATTAGTACGTGGTTAATGAGTGTGTATGGGGAGCTCAGATATTTGGGCGAAAGAACTCTACGTCAGGCTAGCCTTCTGTACAGAGTTGTGGTTGATGACTATTACCTAGATGGATGACCGTGTCAGCTGCAGGAAGGATATCGAGCTATTGAAACTGCCATTCGGTAGCACCGGAAACGGTAGCCGCAAGGTGGGATATTCTTCCTTTCTTCTTCCTAAAAGCCCATAGCGACGAACAACAAACGATCGATTCTGGAAGGTTACTCCAGCGGGCGATTGTAGAGCAAAGAAAAGAAGAATGTGCTATTTAAGGAAAAGAACCGTTAGCACAAGAAAGAATACGAATATATTTGGAATGTTGAGAACGTGAAGAAGAATAGTGAGAACGCTGAAGAGAATAAAAAATAGGCATGTTTCAAAGAACTGTGTAAGTCTACAATCCTTAGAACGAAATAAAAAAAGAAGAGATGGTTCAGATTTCTCATCGAATGGGAGAAGTACCGAGATAATACAGCACGGTTTGAAACTGATGCCTGTCAAATTTATACCGCATTAGCGCAAATTTTCATGTCCAATTTGTTCCATTCAAGTTACACTATAGTTCCAATATTAAAAATCTTGATAAACCTACTTTATTTGAATAAGCAGTGAAATCAAAAATAAAAACGTCGGTCACGTGTTCAGGACATAGACAGGGTTAAGTGATGATCAGCGTTTTTAATAAAGCGTAGATCACGTGAAAGCAACGTGGATATCCATGATCAAAAATAAAAATCCACGCTGGGATCTATGCTTTCGAAAAACTCACGTTGCTTTGTTCTGCGAGTCATCAGCAGATCAAACTACAGAAGAAAAGAAAGTGATTCATTCATCTTGTACACATTAAAAGTGAAATGAACTTTCTACTTTCTCTCTGTTAATCTGACTCTAAAAGCGAAAAGCAGCTTTACAGGTACACAGATTTGAATGAAACTGCAGGTAATATGGAGGAAATAAAACAGCTCGCTGTTTGAGCCTAAAAAGAATGATCCACGTTGTTCACTATGTTTCAAAGCAAGTGAAAAAATTCTCATTAAAAACAGTGACGGTAATGCGTCGTTAATGTTCCGATGCAAACACGTTACGTATTATATACATTCTTTTATTATATTCAGGGTTGCCATTCTGTCCGCTGTTTGCAGGCAAATTCCACTTTTTCAACTTTTATTCCGCTTTTTCAAAATTCGAGATTGAACAGCCACTATCGTTTCTAATACTGCAGCAAATACGTCTCTAAATAGTTCATTGTCTTGTAAAGAAATGAATAAACATCTTTTATCACAAAAACACTTATTAATCTCAATACACTCGGTCAAAAAGTATCAGTTCAAAAAACAGCGCGTTTAGTAGTTTGAGTCTTTTGTTGATGTCGCTGAAAACAAATAGATTTTTTCTACTTAACATGGATATGTAAATACATATGTTGACAAAGAACTGTTACGCCACTAAACAAATTAACGTACACGCTAGAAGTACAAAAACTGACTTTCCGCTTTTCAAAACTTTTTTTACCACTTTTTGAACTTTTAAAGTTGACAATTCTGATTATTATATATTGATCATGTTGATGAATATATATATGTAAATCAAAAATTGCCATATTGAAAAGATGATAAACTCTATTATTTCAAGCTTTTTGATTGGTTGCTTTGTTATTGGTACGGTCTGTTTGGATATTCTTGAGTCATTTATCGATGTCAGACGTTGTTTCCTTTTAGCTGTAAATAGTAGTACCGCTTCAAGGAGAGACTATCTATCTCAATTCGCATTGATTCTGGCTCCTTGGAGCTGCTATTTGCAGCTAAAATGGAATAACGGTTGTCACATGCCATTCTTATGTCTTGACAGACATATGGAAAAAAGAACGTAAATGAAAAAAATATTTCCCTAGAGGTGAACATACAATATATGTCGGTTGTAAATTTCAGCTGCAGCTTGTATAATTTTTTTGTGTTGAAAAGATGCGATATGTTCTGTCTTGTGAGTAAACATTGAATATTGGTTTTATTTCTGTTCTATATTGTTTTAGAGTCCAAAAGAAAATTCACATTTTTTTTATTGGAAGAAATTCTTTGAGTTTCTTGTTTAAAGTCCGATAAACTATATTTTTCATTTTAGATTTTCAAATCATTCTAAATGTTTTTAGCGAATCGATGATATGAAACGTCGACACCATTGTGATAGTCACAATAATTCTTCGTCAAAAAGACAACATAGTCTCTGTATGGATACCAATAACGAGAATAATAGAACGATTAATTTAACATCATCACCGACTGTCAGGTAAATAATTGATTGAATACGTATATAGAGCGAAAAAATATTGATCAAGAAAGAAATTACATTGTTTTACGTTTCACGTAGTAATATACCAGAATATATTTCTGGTATATCAATAAATAATTTAGTAATCTAACAGCGGTCTCTCGAAAAAGGTGTTCAGAAATTCAGAATGATAAAAATCGTCTATAGTAAGCATTATGTATTATCGTTTTTAATAGCAAAAAAGAAGCTGAATAAATACCTAATAAAACTTTTGTTTGTATTTATTGTAGTATAAATTCAAATTCCACTCCGAATGATGACGACGAAGATGAAATTGTTATTCTAAATTCACCAATATCCTTTTCCAATGACAGTGAATCTTCAACATCGGCTGTTGTTTCAACTATAACCGATTTACTTTGTCGAATAACAACTTCTGAATATTCACAGCAATCTGACCCAGATGGTTCTTCTTCTATTTCTTATATCACTACCAAACGTCCTTTTAGCTCATTAACAACAACAGAGATCACTTCTAATTCAAAACGTTCAAGAATAATAAATAAAGAATCACAAGATGATGATGATGATGATGAAGAACAGAATGATTGTGTTGTTGTTAATACAATCAATCCAGAAATTGTTTTATTAGATGATATTGAAGAGCAAGAAATTTTATCACCAACCACAAGTAATGATGACGGTATTGATTCAATTGATGATGAAGACGAGATTGAGCAACAAATAAATGATCCTGATTATACACAAATAACGGATGCCGAATCGAGTAATGAAAGTGACGTAGAAATTGAAGATGATTATTCTACACCGCTCACAAGTCAGACACAGTCAATTATTAATTTGATTACACAAGATGTAAATGATGATAACACACGACTAAGTGAAGGTAATGTATTTAAGCTATTAGGAGCAACTTTCTAAGAAACACTATAACACAACAGTAGTTAATAACTAAAAATGTAATCTCTTTTGAACAAAGAGTATTTGTTTTACGAGATTACTGTATTTCATGTGAAAATTTTTTTCTTAGATTCTACTGAAAATAATAATGTACAAAATCGAGCTCCTTTACCAGAATCCATAATTGACTTAGTTACTCAATCATTAGCAACAACAAATGCTTACAATACTAATCAAGAAGATGTAGAAGAGATTGAAGTTTTAAATGATACTGAATATCTACAACATCGATTACGTGTTCCACCATTGATAATAATTCTTGATGAAGATAATAATAATAATAACTCTATCAGTGTTGAAAATGAAGAACCAATTGAAATTAATCAACAGCAATCTCGTTCTCATGAACATAAACAATCGATTGATGAACATGTAGGTTATGTCAACGAACATGGATATATTAACAGTGGCAGTCTCCAATGATTTTCTTTTCTTTAGGTTTGTCCCATTTGTTTAGAATCATTAACTCAATTGCAACGACAAAATATCAAGTAAGTTCAATTTTAAATCAAAAATAGTATTATCTTATTTCATTATTATCTATATAATATTTTAAATGTTTAGTTTGGTAACGACACCTGTATGTCAACATGTTTTTTGTGATCCATGCTCAAGAAAACTATTAGAAAATGTTCCTGTAGCCAGATGTCCTCTATGTCGATTACAATTGAATGAACGAACAAAATTTATATCCTACTGCATTGTTTATTAAGTTTTATAATAGGCAGACACTTGTTATTATTTGTTTTAATATTACTTTTTCGTGTTGTTCTTTTTGTTACTCTACTACTACTACACTACTAAGTGTACTCTAACAAAAAAACAAATAACTTAGCTGACCGATTATTCCTATTATCTCGATATTTTTGTGGTAGAATCATTCTAGATAGTTAGATAGTCCTTCTTCTTACTAAAGATAACTAGTCTGATCTTTTCATAATTCACAAGGTTAACTTTTGTTGATATAGGATGAAAAAAATGCCAAAGTGATTAGACCTAAAAATTGGGAAAAAGCAATATGAAATATTTTTGCAGAAACCTGATGGTATCACTAAATATAATAAAAAAAAATATTTTTATGTGGTTACTACAATACACGCTTCTCTTCTCTTCCATACAGATCATTGTTATTCACGTCATTTCGTTCCAAAGATTCTCTTGTTTTTTCATTGAAATATATGTAGTGATAAAACCAGAGAAATTTGACTTTAAAACTGTATACAATGAGTTATAACAATAAAGATGAAAATTTATGTTTAATGATGATTATTGTCATTTTGAATTAAAAACTGTTCAGAAAATTATCTTACTATGTATATTTTTCTCGCTTTATTTTGTACAACAGCAGTGTATGCTTTTCGTTCTATTTTTTGTTGTTTCTAAATAACCTGTCTTCTTTTGTTCTCTCTTCGTGTTCACTTGCCGGATTTTGTAGGTATGTGTGTGTGTGTGTATATATATTAAGTATACTAGGCTTATTCTATGTTTTTCTTATTTTTTGATCGAAAAGTAAAAAAATATTTCCGAAACTTGCGATTTATCATTCGCGTCTGACATTTGAAGAAAAATTGTATATTTTTATTCAACATCGGACTAGTTGGATTATTTTCAATATTTCAAAGGATTGGTTGATTCGATTGGGTTGCAAATGTGCCAGACGACTTTTTTGTTTAGTGATATCATAGATAAATTCCAATGTGTAAAAGAACATTGAATTACGTGTGAAAGTATATGTGCGTGTGTTACTGTGTAAGCGAACATCCACAACAAGTGAACAAATTACATCGTCTAGCAATTGATATCAATCCTCTCTTAACCTAAAGATTAGTTAAATCAATGAAAATCATTGAAAAAACGTCAATACAACGTGGAACATTGTATCAAAGCAAAGTATTACAAAAATAAAATTGAGAGATATTAATTAAAAAAACGATAAATTGAGTGATCATGTTAAAGTTCTGTGTAAAAGCATCACTTCAACATAAGAAGAACGTTCATTATCAATAAAATGTGGCAAAAAAGCTCAATAAAACACTTTTTATTATAATCTAATTCTTCACATTTACCTCTGTCGAATCAATCGTTATTATAAGATAAAGATTAGTTTATCAGCATAGAAATGCTTTTTATTATCCATTCTAAAATAGAATGCAGTGCAATTGTTTTTTGAATAATTTTTAATAGGACTAACTAAGATACTTGCGGTTTCAGCATTATGTAGAGAAGATCTGATGGAGATGCCTATGAAAAAAAAAGTTGCTGCGACAACCAAAAAACATTCCCTCACTTCCCTAGTCCATCTTTCCTGATGAAGACTTCTTCTCGCTGAATCCGCGAAAAAACGTGAAATCTCTAGAAAGCTACCAGTGAATCACCAGAGACTTTATTATTTATCCCCACTCCCTAAAAATCAGGTAAACACTAAGGATTTTACAGAGAATTCCTAAGGACTCCCTGGGAGTTTCGCGTTTTTTCGAGAACTTCATCAGGAAAAGTGGACTAGCGAAGTTAGGAAATATTTTTTTCCTAAGTTTAACTGCAAGAACAGATGAAATGGAGTAGTTTGGATCGATTTTGACTGAATTAGAAATTTTTTAATTTTCGCTGACGATAGTCACAAATGGATTGTTTTATCTACTACAAGTTTTCCCAGGTTCTTGAATTTTCTTCTGAAAACAAAAATTGACGCGTGGCTCGCATGGTTAAAAACCTATGTTTGTTATTATTTGTAAGGTTATCAGAGCTAACCGAATTAAGATAAGTAAGTCCTAGCAAAATGTGTACCATGTGGGAACTATAGAAGGCAGGGAGGTTCGACTTGCTCAGATGAATAGCGGACACCCTGAACTATATACTGAGTGTGTTAAACATAGAAGTCTCTTGAGAAAGTCAAAGAGCAATGTTCTCTTTTTTCAAAGACTTGTCAAGTACATCATCTAAAGATTGTCGCAGCGACTTTTTTTTCATAGGTATCTCCATCAGATCTTCTTTGCACAATGCTAAAACTGCAAGTATCTAGCTTATTTCAATTAAAAATTATTCAAAAAATAATGAACTGCATTCTGTTTTAGAATGGATAATAAAAAGCATTTCTATGCTGATAAACTAACTAATATTTTCATATCGAAATGGATTATTCAAGATATTAGTTTTTCGTTTTTTCTAAATTTTTTTTTTTTTTTTGTTTTTGATAGCATGTTATGACTGTTATTTATTTTTTAGAATCCTCATAAACTTCTTTCACTTTATAATGTTAGCCTTACAAGCTTATAATGATGATGACGATGCTGATGGGGATGAAAATCAAAACAGTACCGATAACGACAACGAACAAACAATGAGTACAACTGCAAATTTTAACGCAATTAATGATCCAACATTTTCTATAATGTCAAAAATTAAACTTAATTTAACGCCAGCAGTCATTATTCAAGTATGTTTTTCATATATTTATAATTTTATGATATTAATTTCATTTGTATATATTTCTTTAGCCTGAAAATACCACTAATTTTCTCGATATTAAAACTAAGCTCGTCACATTTAATCCAAAGTATGAAGATATGTACGCACCAGTTGTAAGTATGATAACTTAATTCCTATAGTATTTGAGACTGAAATGAAATCAATATATTTCTTTTTGCGAGTAATTTTTCCATCTATGCAAGTAAAGTTTCGTCATGTCTGAAATATTAAGCTCAAGTTATACTTATTTATTTTTGTTTTTTAGTTTGGTCCTGAAAATCCACATTTAAATCAGCAGCAACGAGCATTTAAAAATATGCTTAGTGGTCATGTCGAATCAACGAGTGTTAGTGATTTTCTGTTTGAAAATCAACGTCGAACATTTGACAGTTTTGGCTATGCGGCTGATCCTAGTACTGAAACACATTCAACAACACATTTAGTCGGAGATTTAATTAATGCTGATATCAACGAAGGTAATACTATCTATTTGAAAAAAAATAAAAAACACATGATTAATACCATTTATTTCTATTAGGAATGACTGTATTTGAAACCACAAGAAAACGTCTGGCAGATAAACGTAAAAAAGATAAAAATTATGATTCAAGTGATGTGGAAGGATTTCGAGGACCATGGGCACCATTTGTTGATGAAGTAAAAGTATCAAGACCAACAGAAGTAAGTAAAGAATACCCTAGTGAATGTACTTGCCAATGTTCGTGATTTTATTGTACGTAAGTTTAGTATGTCATCTTCTTGTTAGTACTAAGTTAAGAATTGATAAAGTAACTCGAAAGTACTTGTGAAAGGTTCGACACGTAAATTAAATTTCTAATAAATGCTGTTCATTGTTAACTTCTGCAAATACCTGAAGTATATGATAATAATGTATGTTATTAGATCAGTTGTTATGTTATTGTTTTATTTTTATGTTAACAAAATATTAGTGACTGGATAAAAATTCAGGGATCGTCGTGAGACGGCATGGGACTAGACATAATCGTAACCGTACATAATCGGTCAAACAATCAACCACTGTGACATGCGCATTCTGCTGTTTTGAACTCAAAATGCGAGTAATGTCATTTATTTATATTTACACGAAATTTGTCAGCACATCAGAATGCGTGAAAGATTACATGTTTTCGGTAAATCCTCTTTTTACAACTATTTTCAAAAGGAATAAAATTTCTCTCGAGTACAAGGGCGAGTATAGTTATTATGGTATGCGCACCAACATTTTTTGTAAATATTTGATTCTGCAAGTCTTACATCGAAGATGTTTTTCTGTGAAGAATATCGGTAGCTGCGTATCGTACAAACGAAATTTTTATTAACAAATTAGTAGTTAACCGATCGCCCAGTTATAATAGTTATGAACGTAACCGATGTATCCCTAGGTGAGACGAATACTTCCTTGCTTGACGGTATTCTAAAAAGATCAATACTTGTCCAAGTATAGTAAACACTTCTCAACTATTGATTTAGACTTTATCTTGGGGAAGGTACAAAGAAGATATAAAGTAACAAAGTTAGGAAAGAGAGCAGTTGATGATTTAAATAGTGAGGTAATGAAGTACAAAACTGCTATAAACATGATTAACTAATCATAATTTATTTATTTTATTGATATTTCGACAGAATCCACTGTCATCATCAGGCTGAAAAAAGTGTAAGTGAGTGTGTCAGAATTAAGACTATACATAGTCAAATATATAATGAAAAATATAGAACGAAAAACGACACGTCCAGTCTGTATATGAGTAGAGTTCTTAAAGAAGCGCTTCTTTTTTCATTCTGATAATGACAGTGGATTCTGTCGAAATATCAATGAAATAAATAAATTATGATTAGTTAATCATGTTTATAGCAGTTTTGTACTTCATTACCTCACTATTTAAGATATAAAGTGTTTTAAGTGAAGAGATGAGCTTGAGTGTAATGCGATGCGCGGATTATTTCAGACTTCGGTCTTTCGGACAAGTCGGTGTAAAGACTGAAGAAAGAATAGATTCACTTAACTCATCGACGCTTCTGCGAACAGGATTTTAACTGTTTACGTACTATTTCACTTATCAATTTCTCACAATAAACAAATATCGTCTCTCTGAAGAAATATTCTCAGGTGACGCTCACTCTTCCGCCTTGTACTCTTTCTCTTCACTATCATCGATAGATGTTATTGAAGTTTTCGAGCTTTACATAAACATGAAGAATTTAAATTGACTTTAGTGCGTAAAAAAGTCGCGTCACGGATTCATTTCAGTAACATGGAAGAAGTATGTTTTAAAAACACCTATCAAGTTCCTAAAATATTTGTCAAATATCTGTTGAAATTTGCAAGTACATTCTTCTAGTATATGATGCATAGAACAAGTAGGATACTAACTTTTCGGCTATTTTTTATAGGAAGAACAAAAAGAATTGGATGAATTGTTATCAAAACGTAAAAAACGTGCTCGCATTAATGAACAAAAAGAAGAAGAAGAAGATAACACAAACAAAACTATTTTACATATTAAAGATCCATACGATTATCAAGGACGATCATTTTTACACATACCACAAGATGTGGGTGTTAATTTGAGATCTGATGAACCACCACAAAGATGTTTTATACCAAAACAGTGTTTACATACCTACAAAGGACATACAAAAGGTGTTCAAAAAATACATTATTTTCCCGTATCAGCACATTTGTTCTTAACATGTTCAATGGATTGTAAAATTAAAGTAAGCAATATTACACTGTCTAACATTAAAATAGTATCATGTTTTCTTCTTTTTAGCTATGGGAATTCTATAATGAACGTCGTTGTATTCGAACCTATATGGGTCATAGTCAAGCAGTACGTGATATTAATTTTAATAATCATGGTACCGATTTTTTATCAGCATCCTATGATAGATTTATCAAATTATGGGATACAGAAACGGGTATGTATACTTCTTAATTTTTGAATAGTCAAACTATAATTTTCTTATTTTATAGGTCAAGTGAAAAGTAAATTTACTACAAGAAAAATTCCCTATTGTGTTTCATTTAATCCCGATGCACATAAACAACACTTATTTGTAGCTGGAATGTCGGATAAAAAAATTGTTTGTGTAAGCTCTTTGAATTTAAATATTACTCCTCTTCTTATTCTCATTCTTCTCATCATTTTAGTTTGATACTCGCAGTGGTCATGTTGTTCAAGAATATGATCGACATTTAGGTGCAATTAATACAGTGACATTTGTTGATAGAAATCGTCGAATTGTATCAACATCTGATGATAAATCTATACGTGTTTGGGAATGGTATATTTTTAAATTGTTCACTATCTATAAATCTTATTATCTATTGTTTTATTCAGGGATATACCTGTTGATTTTAAATATCTAGCTGATCCGACAATGCATTCAACACCAGCGGTTGCTTTGTCACGAAATGGTATGTAGAATCTTAAAACTAGAAAATAGAGAATTTAATTGACCTATTTTATTTTCATTCAGGTAAATATCTTGCATTTCAATCAATGGATAATCAAATTAAAATTATGGAACCTGGCTCGAATTTTCGATGGAAAACTAAAAAAGTGTTTAAAGGTCATATGGTAAGAATTTTCTTTTCATTCTTTTATAACTATCTGAACTAATTTTGGTTTATTGTAGGTTTCAGGTTATGCCTGTGGTTTAGATTTTTCACCTGATATGTCATATGTGATTAGTGGTGATGCTGATGGACGTCTAATTATTTGGGATTGGAAAACGACAAGATTATTTGAACGTATTAAAGCACATGATGATGTATGTATTGATGCTAAATGGCACTGGCATGAAAAATCAAAAATTTTAACAGCTGGATGGGATGGTGTTGTTAAATTATGGGACTAGTATGATGTATTTTGTGATTACTATTTTTTTACTTCTTATTTTTGTACAGTTTCACACATTGTTTTCTTCGTAACAGCTATAAAACAAGCACGAAGCGGAATTTTTGTGCGATAAAATGGAAAACACATGTTTTGCGAGAACAACGTGCAATTTGTTTAGTTTACAATGGATAATACGGAAGAAATCTTAAGGACGGTAGAACGAGTTCGAAGGTGTAAAAACGAATTTCTTTAGTAAAACTGAAGGTAAATTGATTTCTTTTAAGGATTTAATTCATCAAAAACGGTATCGTTAACAGACGAGTAGCATCCTGTTAAAGGACCGTTTCTATCTCGCTGAACTGGCATCGTTTTATGATAAAAAACGGTTCATTCACGGAATTTTTTTTCACATTATTTTTTCATCATTAATGGAAATATTGTTTTTGTGCTTGTTTTGGTTTTGAGTCTTTGGTACAAATCTTAGAACCATGGTATTATCTTGAGTATCAACTCCAAATCTAAGAACCATTTCCTCCGATCAAGTTTTGTTCACTTGTATATACGAGGAAAGGAAAAATTCTAAGTTATTTGAAGAAAGTCAGCGTTATGTATATACTAGTAGTGATAGGAAAATAAAAGAGATGAATAACTTGTCGACAAAACGGCCGATATTCCGAATACAACATAGACCTTATTGTACTGTAATATGATAGAATGTAGATACAACATTAATCAGACACTTCATTCACCCTGAACCATAATGATATTAAAAAACAAAATGATGATTTTTTTTGAGTTTTCTCAATTAACGTCTATCGTCGATCGTTCACCTAATTAAAATTCTCTCATTAAAGTGATTGCTAACAAATCATTTGTCGGCTCCACCTGTACAAACATTATTGCCAAGCGCCTTTGTTTCCAAAATTCCTCTGTCATAAAACTAGTGTTAGATTCTTTATCATTCTCATTTATACCGCCTTCTCATTCACAATAAGCAATTATTGACACAAATACTCATACATCGTCATCCATCACTCGAACAATAATAGTACAAAATACAGAATCTAAATCAACTCATCTTGTTGTTGGTAACAGTTTGATTCGTTTTGTCAATAAACAAGATCGAAAATAATGATGATGATGGTATTTATCTTGAGAGAATTTCAACAAAAAATTCTAAACTATTATAATGCGTTAATAACACTATTTAAATCTGATCCATCTTTTATAATTGTTAACTATGATTTTACGCACATCATGCCGAAATATGATAATCTTTATTCAAAAGATAAACAGCAATAAAGTTTGATGTTAAACATTTAATCAATTCATTAACACAAACACGTATTCAATGACGATACAAACGGTAACGCTGTCTCTGTTGTAAAAAAAAATATGCTGTTCGACGTAATAATTGTAACTCCTTGTGTAATAGATCTCTCATATAGTCTACTTCTAATCTTAATAAGTTATTGTTTTGTTTCTTATAATATACAGCGCCTATCTCTGCACATAGAATTGGTGAGAAGTTTTTATTTTATTTTATGTTGATCAGATCGCAGGAATAATGTGACGAACGGTGGTGTTGTCAACTAGGTTATTTTTTCAAACCTGTTTTCCTTGTAGAGAAGAGTCGCTTCTATCACTCTCATCATCTTCACTCTTTGCCATTTTTCTGATAATGTTTCGGATATAATTTCAATGATTCACTCATTAAAAAATAAGTGATCATTGATGAGATTTGTGTTCAATTTTTGAAGTTGTATCACGATGTTCTGGAACCGAAACTCTTCCATTTTTTTTTCTTTCAGAAATTTTCTCCATCTAATAACGCTTACATTCTCAATGCTCAAACTAATAACAAATATCATTTCTCTTAAATATCATCAAACTCCTTGAAATAATTGTCTACAAAAATTTTCAGTTTCAATTCACAAAGATGGATTTTTTTTACAAATTTTCTTTCTTTAGTGAAACGTTCTACTGTTTAAGGAATTTTTCTCGTATTCATTTTCGAGCGAGAAAATTTTCTTTTTGAAAAATTCTTTTTACTAACAATAATTATTATCTAACACTTGTAAGTACAACATGTAGAAACTGGACTTGACTTTTCTAGAACGAGGAACACCTACTTTTTCTACGAATACGTTCAAAAACCTTCACTCTATATTTTTATCATTGCAACATCGTTCAATCTTATAGATAATGTTTCTTCTGTACTTGTATGTTTTCTTGTATTTTTTTTTCTTTCTCAAAAACATTTGCGTTTTTTCGTTGGCGATAAAAACTCAATTTCTGTTAACTATCAAAAAAGATTCTCTATTCTGTGTTGATAGAAAATCTGAATTTTTTTACTCATATTTGTATACAAAACTTCTATATCGCACGGTAAACACGACTAAGAGAAAATTCATCGTCAATTTATCTATTCTAGACTATCAATTTCGAGAAGATATGAAGAATGGCACGCAATGAATTTTCATTTTCTTGATAAGTTTATTCTATAAGACATTTTCTATCATTTATTAAATTTTAGAATAATAGACGAAAGTAATAACAACAACAAAACAAACGCCTTAACTACATACAAAAAAATCTCATAAGAACTGTGTATCCGTCTTTCTATAACAGAGAAGATACACACATACACAAGAGTATAAAAAACCAACAACGTTTGATAATATTACGTTAAAAGACAAGAACAAATAAAAAATATTTTTTGATGACTAGAAATGGAGTGTTGCGTATGATT
This sequence comes from Didymodactylos carnosus, assembly GCA_905250885.1. Lineage (NCBI taxonomy): Eukaryota > Metazoa > Rotifera > Eurotatoria > Philodinida > Philodinidae > Didymodactylos > Didymodactylos carnosus. The sequence goes on from CAJNOQ010000066.1 coordinate 31,877, forward strand.
GTGTTTTTTTTTTGGGTAGAAGTTATAGCAAAACAAAATGAAACTTCAAAATAGTAAATAAAACAAGAGAATTTATCGAACAAAAAGAGAGAAATGAATAATTAACTAACATATACACATTACATAAAAATAATAAAGCAGAGAGAAATGAAAACGTATTACATGTATACAACTGATGAACACCGTTCATTTATCAAACATATAAAAAGAAACAAAAAAAATTAATGTTATCATTCGAGCAGAGTATTGAAAAAAAGTAAAACATCAAGTGTTGCATGTTAAAACTGAACAGTTTTGGAAGTGTTCGATGAATTTTAATTGTTAGCCGAGGATCGATCATTGGTATACTTGTATCGATAGATATCACCGTATTGAAGAAATATTTAAGTTTTTTTAATAATAATTTTAACAAAGAATGACGGTTTGTAGTTAATAATCTGCGTACAAACCGCTATTACATCTGTGACACTAACATAGTCGGTTAATGACAGAACAAAATTATCGATTATTGACTTTTCACGTAATATTTTCATTATCATGATCATTACTATTTTGATATAATGTTCGCGTATAATTCGTATGTAATAATTCATGTTCTAAGAACTGTTCATTATCATCGATATTATATGAACAAAATTTACATATCATGGTTGATGAAGAATTTTCTCGATGATTTAATTCATGTTGATGAAAGTATTCGTGACTCCGTGTTTCATATGGACAATAGATACAATAAAAATGGTTTTGATCTTTTGTTTGACCATCTAATATCCAAGATTGAACATAGATCATAGCATGCTCATATTTGTGAACTTGTAACGGTTCAACAGTATTAGCTAATGAAGCAAATGAACTTCCATGTGTACTAATCATATGTTTGCGAACACTTGCACGCCATTTTGATAAATATAAACATTGTGAACATTGAAAACCACCATCGGATAAATGTAAATCAACATGACGAGTTAAAAATTGAAAATTTGATGTAGAATATGAACATCCTGAACAAGAATATAAACAAGGTGGTTGATTATTTTGTTGCTGTTGTTGTTGTTGTTGTTGCTGGATAGAAGATGATGCTGTTGTTGTTTTAACATCAGTATCGTTCGTTTTGTTATCAATATCTTTCAATTTTTTTGATGAGGAGAGTGAGGGCGAGATTGAATCATCACAAACCTGGAACAAACAATAATTACTCATTCGAGTATCACATACTGATCGTTCAGATTCTTTTTAAAGTCTAAAAATAAAGTTTGTCTTCTTACCTTAGTAACCTCGTCATCATTGTTTGAACGATTTCCATTCTGAAGTTTTTCAGCGGTTGATATTGCCTTTTTTGTTAACAAACCTTTAATTTTTTGTTTTCTATGTCCATTTGTTGTTGATGCTGTTGTTGATGACAAAGATGATGAATCTTGTTCTTGTGAAATGTCGATCACTTGTCCATTAGTCACACCAGGATGCATTCGTCGTAGATGTTTACGTACATTTCCACACCATGCTGATGCATGATCACACAATGAACATTTGTAACGTTTAACGATCGATTTATTATTACTTTGTTCACTTGTACTAATACTGCAACTACTACCATTTGTCAATTGACCTAATAATGTTTGTAATGATGTTGACAAATTATGTGTTGTATCGCCAGAAGTATTGGCGAATAACGCTGATAATGGATCATTAATTGATTTTGGTGGTGATTGATGATTTTGATTATGATTTCGAGTTGAAACAGCTGTTTTTATTAATTTTCTCAACATTTCTTCATTGTCATCTTCATCTGACAAATCATTTTCACCGGCATTATCAAGTTGTATTCCATTTTGATCGTAGGATGAATTTTCAACACCTGAAAGAGTATTACATTCAATATGACTGACCATGAGCGAAACAAAACCTGTGATATATACGTAACAAGTTTCTCACAATGTTCTTTCACTTAGGTGCTTACCCATTTCTTGCTGTTGTTCGTCTACCGTCTGATTATTCTTTTCTACAGTCTCACCATTCACTGTTTGATTAAAACTATCGATAATATGAGCTGATTCTAAATTATGGAAATGTCGAATATGTCTTAGAACAACCCATGAGTGATACGATTGTAGAGAACATGCCGAACATCGGAACGTTTTCATTGGTTGATCAGTGACTGCCGCTGACGAAGATGATGGAATTTGTTGTTGCTGTAATGGTTTAACATCGATTTCAATGGCTCGTACAATTTTTTCAAATTTATGCTTTGTCTTAATATGACGTTCAATGACCCATTTATAATGTCCAAGACGATCACAATATAGACACTTATAAACACGGGCACCCGTTCGATGTACGACTAAATGAGCATTAAATCGTTCAGGATTTGTTGTATGAAATGGACACATTTCACATTCATAATTAATTGGACTATGTGAAGTACCATTACCATTATGATTTGAATCTGAAAATATTTAACAAAAACTTTACATTTTATATATATCATATGGCTCAGATATACAAACATGTATGCATTTATCACAGCTACTTTCGAGAAAAGTAATATAGATTATTAAAACACTTGTATTCTGTACCTTTTGCTGATGAAGCTGATCCATTGACATTTGTTCGTATAAATGATGGATTATCCATAATTGTTGATATTTGATCTTGTTGTTGATTTGACGGACTTTGGGTCTTTCTTTTTATTATTTCATTGTTAACATCATTGTTACTATTTTCACTATTTTCCCGTTTACGTTTCAATGACATGGTTATTGATTGTTCAGTAGCTGTTGAGGGAGTATTGAAAACTGGTAGAATATTTGATGCTAATTGACAATGTTTCCATGTTTGATGTTTTTTAACATCACCAGAATTTTGTGACTGAAATTGACAATAACCACATTTATACATTGACGCGTGTGGTTGAATTCGAGTTGATGCTATTATTGTCGCTTGTATTTGTTCTAAACTTGTAAGAGGTGATTGATTCAACAAATCTTTTATCTGTGAAAAGGTCATTGTTTGTGGATGAAAATCGACAACATAATCACGTAAATTATCACCGTTACTACGATCTGAGTATTCAGCATGTTTATGACGTAAATGAAACGAACAATCGCCACGATGACGATATAAACGATTACCTAAATGAATAAAAATAAAATATTCTAATATTCTTTCTTTATGGACAAAAAGCTAGTGGCACGTACATATTAAACAACGAAAATTTTTATCTCTTAAATGATTTAAGACATGCTCTCGATATATTTGTTGATCATGTGATGTAAATGTACAATAAGGACAATCAGATATCCATACAGATGTTGACTTTGAACGATAGTCCGGCGTATCAAGTTGCTTTTGTTTAATAAATACACCGTTTAATGGAACAGATTTTCGAGTAGAAACTGATGGTGATGGAGAGAGATGATGTAGTGATAATTTAACAGCATGTGCTAGAAATAAATAGGATATATTAGTTATACTTGAATAAATATGATTGAAAAAACATACCAATTGCATTATCATTTTTATTCTTCGAAAGAAATGGTGTTGTAATTGGCAATGATGTACGACTTTTACGTTTAGAAGCAGAACCATTTTCAGTTTTTGAAACTGAAACAAATGGAACAGATAATCCACCGTTTTTACTATCTAAAACAATAAGATGATTAGAAATGCTACACTAATTCTTCTCGATTGTGTTCAGAGGTGTTTACCAACAAAACGATGCGCTTCATGTAAGTGTTTTTTCACTTTGCCGGGATATTGTGAAGCATAATCACAGTGTGGACATTCAGTAATAATTAATATTTCATTATGTTGTTCTTGACGATGTTTAAAGTAGGCCTTTGAACTATGCGTTAAAAATGTGCATGATTTACATGAATAACGTCGTTCATATGTTTTGATTGATGGTAATGTTGATGGTATAGGAAAATGTGGAATTGTATTTTTGACCGATTGCTAAAAAAGGAAAATGGCAACAATAACAACGTGAAAACGATGATTCTGCTTTCATTATTGCTTAAGATTAAAAATTTATTTTCAATACTTTGGCTGGATCATTTTTCCAAATTAGTGCAGTTTTATCTTCAGACACATTCTCACTGATCATGCGAGTTCAACAACTATTAATTTAAAATTTTATTCGAAAACATGAAGTTTTCGATAAAATTGTAATCATTCTCAACTACGTGTATTCGTAAATTTCCTATTTGATTTAAATGGATTTTATTTAAAGTGAGTTCAACAGAATTATCATAGTCCTCACTATAGAATAAGATGTAAAATTAAACAGAGAAAAAAAAAGAAACGCACCAAATTAAGTCGAATTAACATTAACAGTTTACAAAACACAATAGAGAGAAATGAGAAAGGAGACAAGAAAAGAAAGAATAGAACTTTTTAGTTTATGTTATTTGCCAGATCATCTACCAAATTCTTTTGAGAAGGTTGTTACCAGAGTTGGAACCGGTTGAGAAACATGTCCGGTCCGGCCGGTCTGAAAGTGTAACCGGACCGGTTGGAATTATAACTTAAACCGGTGGAAAACCGGTAGCATACCGGTGAAAAACTGGCGAGGTTTTTTGAAAATCGATTTTCAGAAAGAATTTCCCCCCAGAAATGAGATAGTTTGCAACCACATATGAGAGAACCTTCACAATAACGAGTCTGTAATATTTAACCGTAAAACAAGTGAAGAAAATAATATCTGTCTTATTTATTCTGACTGAAAAAGATGTAAAATTTTAATTTTTTGACGAAAAACAGGATTAAAAGGGCAGATGTTTCAAAAGTTTCAACCGGTGAAATACCGGTCTCTACCGGTCCGGTACTGGTTTATCGGACCGGTTCCAGCTCTGGTTGCTGCAGATAGGTAGATATGGATATATTCAGTAGATGTCAAGGCAGATGCGTTCGACAGTAATAACTTCAAGCTTTGATCCTAGTTTTAAAGAAGCAAACAGTTTTGCTTCATGCGACATGATAATGAGTACACTCATAAATGATTAGTCGACTCGATGAGATTGCATGTACAAAATTTCACATGTATAGCTGGTTATTCAAAGGTGAAAAGAATTTCTACTTCATAATGTGTCATTTCATGTGTTATCAACAAGTAATATCGGAAATTTTTTTAATCCAGGATTGTTCCAGTATTGAAATACTTTAAGGTTTCATTAATTAAGAAACTATGTGTGAGGTAAATGTTACTTTTTGGAATCGAACTTACAGTATCTTTTGTTGAATTTGATTTTACACACAATGGCTTTTGATTTCGAACTTTTTGTTTAACAATTTCTTGTTGTGGTAATGCTGGGCTATCATCATTCTCATGAACTAGAAGAAGAACGACAATAGTAATAAAATAATTACATTTTCAATACAAAGCGTTAACCTTTAATATGATGTTCTAAATCTGGTAAATTGTCACAATTGAATGGACATATCGGACAAATGTAAGCAGTAGCACCATCCATCTTATTTTAATAGAAGAAAAAAGAGATACATCTAAAATAAGTTGTTGAGCTAGATTAATAACAAAGTTTGATAGTATTATCAGGAAAAGAAGATTATTTGTCCCTCACTCTGACTGAAAACACGGCGACATGTTCACCTTTTCACTCATTTAACGCAATGGATAGTGAGTGCATAAAAACAAAGTCTAAACAGCACCATTTTACTAGCAGACGACAAATAATTTATTTTTCTACAAAACCTGTAAGTATCATATTAAACATTGTTTCATCGTTGAGAAAAATCTTGAAAATTAAAGTAAAGATGTATACTAAACTGTATATACAAAATATATCACCAGATCCAAAAATTGTATACCCTTATTCGGACAAAATCGATTGACAGTTCATATTTTTCATTACTTTTGAAAAAATTTTTTGTAAAACATTTTTTGAATTGATACGTTCAACACTTATACATAGGAGTAACATTCTGCCAAGAAGCAGATACAAAGTTGCTGATCTATATGAACGATTTATGTTTATAAAAAACAAATCAACCTATATTTCTACATACATCATATAGCTATTGTACACGTGTCTTTCGATGATAATCTCCATGAGAAGAAACAAAAAAAAATTTTTAGACTCTGGCATTTACTCTGCATATGTATGTATACTTTCAATTTTGCAACAGATGGTATTTCGAACTATATATATATACACAAAAATAGATCTATAATATTGTCCATTGTTTTGCAGTTTTCGTTAATCATGAGACAAATGGTACTTAGATCGATATCATGCGATAGTCAACAGTGTTAGAACTCAGAAAGATTCCGTCCACTTACATTCAGTTAATGACGATAAATTTTTGCATTCTCATTTATTGTAAGACATAAAAAAAGACCATCATAAATACAAATTGAGTTTTTTTCCCTCTTAACTTATAATTAAATGATCAACTCTTCGATCGGAAAAGTAGCCAGCCACAAAAACGTAGAAAAAAAGATGTGCCTGTACTCTTCTTAACGCTAAATTTTCTTTCATGTTAACATTGTATGTTCCTGATTTGAACAAGGATTAAAGAATCCAAGAAAATAAAAAATAAAAAATAATGAATCTTCTCTCAGTTTGCTATTCCAAAGTGTAGCTTATATTTTTATTGTATCACGATGTAAAAAAAAAAAAGAACTTACAATAACAATTCTAGTAGTATGGTTCAATAATAAAAGAAATGAAAAACATTCATCTGTACTTATATGATTTCGAACCAGATGAGGATAGTAAAAAAAATTATTCCTTACCATTTTTTTATTTTTATTTTTTAAACAATATATATATACAATATCAATCTTGTATTAAACAGATACTAGAAGAGGAAAAGGCGAATAACTAATATAGCTTGCATATAAACGTACAACATAGTCAGCTATTCTCAGGAAAAGGGGAAAAAAAAAATTTTCCAGAAAAAAAAAAATTTTTTTTTTAAATACTTTTGAGTACTAAACTAAAATAAATATTGTTAAACACATTCGTCCTTCCTTCATCTTCTTCTTCATGATTAACAAGAAAATTTCAAACTTTATTGTACATACATATAGTAGAAAGATGAGAGACGAGAGAATTTTTCTTTTTTTTTTTGTTTTTTATTCTTTTTTCTGTTCTTTTGATATATATCATACGACAGATTCACTCAAAATTCAAGGATATCATTTAAAATCATTAAAGATGAAAAAATGTTTATGCTACTAGTACGTTGAAAAGAATCCTAATCTCGTTGTTAGCTAATTTAATAAAAAACGATAAATAACGTTGTTTAGCAACGATAACAAAACGAAAATCTCTCTGTTGTTATTTTAATGCGTGCGAAGATATTGATAAAAGAAAAACTTAATCAAAAAAATATTTGATAGTCTCATTCTATATCATTGAATCTTTTGGGACAAATAACACAAAAAAAGCGAATATTGATTGAACTTGTACAGTGGAGTGACATTTTATTGTAGATAATATTTTTCAGAGTTTTCTTCTTTTTTTTTTTTTCTTCTTTATGAATAAAATTTACTACCACTAGTACAGCTAGAACAAAAACTGAAAATGTTCATAATTTTAAAAATGCTACACAGATTATACAGTCATAGAGAAAATATAAGGTAAACCATTTTACTTTATTTTTAAACATTGAAATCGAGATCTTCTCTATAAATATAATTTTTGTTCGACTGAGAGTACATAAAATTTATGAGAAAATTTATGTTTACAAATACATCATATTCTTATTTTGTTCATAATATCACAGGAGAATTCGTTTAATTAATATTTTAATTAATAATTTCATTCAATCTTGTTCTTGTCAGAAATTTATTTATTCAATTATTCGAAATCTGTGAACTGTTTTCAACAAATAAACTAATAAATTGCTACATTAGTACGAAAAGAATCTGTTACTGTGTTATTGAGAAAAAAATCTTGTAATCTTAGAATGTCTTGAAAGTTGAAAAATAATAGGATAAGGATATGCATTTAAACAACAACAAAAAAAAAAAAAAATAACAGACAACGATGACGGGTAAAAGAAGAAGAGAAGAAAATTTTGTTCATTTGTGAAAATACGAGAAGCACATAGTATTCAATGAACGATCTATCATGGATTTTATTAAGAATATAGAGATATGTATAAATGTATGAGAAGAAAAGACAACATATTGTCAATATACAGTGTAAGAACTTCTATATATAGGATTTTTTTATGTTAACGAAGAAAAATATACATATTTCTAAGTTCATACTAGAATATTAAGAAAAAATATTAAAACAGGTGAAATTATAATAAAAAAAAAGAAGTCGATGTGAGCATTAGAATAATTAACTTCACTTGAAAACTAGACTTGCTGCTTTTATGACAATTTGACTAATATATAGATTTGTACAAACTGTACACAGCAAATATTCTATGTAAAAATGTAGTCAATAAAATTCTGTTTTATTTTCAAGGGCCTAACTATTAAACAAAAAGTGGTATTTAACTCAATAACTACAATGCGAAAATTTTATCATATAGTCAATTTGATACACTACATTTAATTACACGTAAAATGTCGCTTTTTAAAGTAATTTTCTGTTAGGTAAATTTACAATAAATCTGTAAACAATAATTGTAGGTTCTACGAACGATTCGAAATCGAATCTTAAATTCGAGATGGCTTTTCGTAACACAATTGATAATCTCACACAATAGATAGTCCCATGATGAAACGTCTACTTTAACTCAGTTTATACACAAATGGTATTTGTGTGTTTCGTAAAATTTTCACTGATCTAGGGCGATCCGTTATTATATATACGGTTATATCGTTGAATGTTATGCCAAGGTTCTAAAGACCGTTTTCTCACTGATCGATTTTCTTAACAAAACTGTAACTTTTTATCTTTCAGAAATACACATCATTCGTTACATGACTAACATAGCAGTTCACTTTAAAAATCTTATTATTTTTATCGAAGTTCGAAAGAATAGCCATGCTTCGTATGATTAACTCTATTATTCTAAAACTTTTGAGAAGAACTTTTAAGAAAAAGTAGATGGACTTTATCTTAGGAGAGTCTCATGAACTTGAACTAGAGCAAACCAGATAGGTTAAACAGAAATACTAATTGCGGTATTCTAAGACGATTTTGTCAAATAGAGTTTGAAAATATTGAAGATAAAAAAACCTTGTTAGGGCAGCCCTTTATGAAGCTAAAATGGTGAAAGTCCTCTACATTAGCCGAGAGATGGTATTGGGAATAGTGTACACTAATATAGAGGAGTAACGAATATTGGTGCTGTCGTTTAAGATGAATACACTACCCTATCGAGAGGGATACACCAATCTGTTAAGGTGAATATCCCTCCTGAATAAGATCATTACACTACTCTATTGAGAGGAATACACCCAGAAGGGGGGAGGTTAAAAAATAGGTCAAAATCAAGGCTTTTCGAGTATAAAACTTCAACTCCTTCTCCTTTGAAGATACTAAAGGAGTTTCATAAAAACTAGACTACCCATCCTCATTCTTTACATTTACTACAAGGACATAAGTAAAGAATTGTTAGTGAGAGTTTTTAAATTATTTTTACAAAATATTCTTATCAAACTGGCACGTAGCCGTTTCTATTCTATCGACTATATACATATCACATTCACCTATATTCTTTTTAAGTTAATAAGCTTCTGGTAAACTTTTTGTGCCTAGAACATTGGGAAATCGCTCTTCTTCCTATCAAAAAAAAAAAACATTCTGTAAATATTGAATCTTGGTATGTACTCTCAACTATGTCATATATTATGCACTATCTTTCATCTTTCTATTGTACTGATCATCAATAAATGAGAGTAATTGTACTGAAAATAAAAGTAGATTTGAAGTCGACGGTGCTTCGAACTTTTTTAACGATATGAAACTGAATGACTTTTTCGACCCTTCTATGCGAAGTGGTACAGTAAAAAACTCACCGTGTGTACAATGAGGACACTTTTGGTGATAAAAAAAAAACTCCTGTCGCTTGTAATAACTTCAATAAATCATAGACCAAGTACAAACAATTCGCTAATATCACTTATCTTTCAACTTATGTAACAGATAAAACAAAAAAAACGCACATACTGTTGTTCAATTTGACTATAAAAATGTTTTCTTTACTTTAAAAACTATAACTTCTCTATTTGTTGTTTCTCTCTCGCTATATATATATAGCAAAGAAACTTCGTTCCAAAAAGCATAGAGATTTATTGATCAAAATGGTAAAAACGTCTTCGAACACATCCATCTAGTAGTTGTAGTTAAAGAAGAATAAAAAATATTACAAAGATTTTATATGTTTGGGTAACAAAAAAAAAAAAAAATGCGCAAAATAAAAAAAAGAAATTCTTAAGTACAAAACAAAAAGATTTTGCTTATGAACGTACCGAACATGATGTGAAGATATTTTTGGGCTTTTATGCTGATGATTATGCACTATTGTTAGTCTCAAATCCTTCGGGTGAAAAAAGAAAAGTGGTATGTGGTCTGTAGGCAGTAAATATAGAAATAAATAACAGTAGTAACACTATGAGCAACAACAAACTAAGACAAAGCATAAAACTATACCAATAATGTTTTGTGACTATTTTACTGCAATCTTCTTTCGTTCTTCTTGTTTAATTGGTATACGCGGTATACATAAGACGAAAGATAACGCAAAAATCCTATTTTTCTTTTTCTGTTTTATTTTACCTTTCGTAGATTTGTTTCGATTTTCTTTTTTAGCATTTCAAGAATAATATGTAATAAGAATAAATGTAAATTGCTGACAAACACAACTACAACCCAACAATTTTTTACTCATTCTTTTTCTTAGGATTTTTTTTTTTTTTTTTGACTTTATACAAGATTTATGTTTTCAAAACGAGGAAAAAAAAGAGAAATTTGTGGTATATATAACACAATTACTTTTTTCTTCTAGTAATCATCTCTATCCGATATTTCGTTACATTATTCTTTCAAATATATTTTGAACTATATTTTACCAATTTGAAAAGAATGGTGAAAATTCCGAACTAAATCACCCGTTTCTACTTAACACATTTAGAAAAATTGTGATTTTATAAAAGATAAAAGATTTCTTAATGTTGACTGATACACTTTACAACTAAAGGATTACTCCATGAAAGAAAAAACAACAACAACGAACTTATCAAAGTTTTTCTATATTTGACCCTCAGCAGATTTCTAATATCTGAATTAGTGAGCTATGAATAAAAGAATGTTTCATTTTTTTTCTTCTTCTAAACCTTTTTATTTTATAAATAATCACACAGTTAGATAGTTCCATCGGGTATCGATCATTTGCTCTTGAAAATTTTTTTGATCACACACACATATATATATAGAGAGAGAGAGATACTGGATCAAGTTTGCAACAGAGACCACTATAATTTTGTTCGAAACTCTATGGAACGATCCAGTTGATAAAATCTATATTATATAGTGAAAGAAGAGAGAGGCAAAAAAAATTGATTGTTGCGTGACACTTTCTATATCTAATATATGTTCAACTGTATATATCAGCACAAAATGTTGTTCTATATATATATATATATATATACAGAATTTACTTTAGTTAGATACTAAAAGTCTTTCGGTTCAAACATTCAAAAAAAAACAAATGTAGAGAAAAAATATATACATTTAATCGATATGGAATGAAACAAAAGACAAGAGAGAAATAGAACACTTGAATACACATGTGAACAGGAAAAAATGATTATTGGTTTTGGTAGGATTGATGGATGAGAGATACAACATGCGTCGCACTCTTTTTTCTTTTTTTCTACTTGTCTCGTCACATACTAACGAACATACAAAATCAGACTTCTTTCAAATAGCCATATATATATAGATATATATATATATAATAGCAAAATCCAGAGACAATCTTTTTTTTTTTATAACTTTGTTTAGTATAGTACTCTATTTGTTGTCTTTTCTATAACAACAAAAACACATTATTCTCGATTCAATGCAAAAAATGAGTTATCTACATGTTACTATTGATGAACGAAACGAAACTAGATGTTTGACATAGATGATATAATTAAAAGAACATTTTTTTTTATAGATAAAATATATAGTATAGATATATTTCTTATAACACTTTTTTTAACTATAAACAAGCAAACTACATGAATTTTGAGCACAATTTTGAGAAGAAATAAATTTCTTGAAATACTCTAATACTTAAGATGAAATTTAACCGATTTTCTCATGGAGTTTCTAAGATCTTTGAATTAGAAAAAAACAGTTAAAAATGCTACAATTACGTATCAATTTTTTAGTCAAAGATAAAATAGACAGGGTTATGACAAAAGTGAGAATATAAAAGTTCTGATAAGGTCAATCAAAAATGTTAGCTATAGAATTTTGACGACTGATCTGTTCATCATTTATATTTTCATGAATATTTTAGGTTACCAAGAATTGTGTATTTTTTTCTAGAACATCTGTGCGAAAATTATATCATAGTAGATATAAAATCTTCAAACAGAATGTATTAGCCAAACTAATGTGAAAAAAATAGCCGTAAAAAGTAGCTGAAGTAGGTCTTCATTAGTTTCTGAAAACAAAAAAGTATATTGCTACTATTACAAGGTAAAAACAAACACAATGAAATAGAAATTGTATGAGTATTCTTAAGAGAGAGAGAGAGAGAGAGAGAAAGATATCCCGCTTTTCCAGTGTTAGCAAAGGTGAAAGCAAAGATCCGATCGGGTTTAAACCTTTAACACAGATACTTCAGATCCTATGTCAGGTTTTTTCGAAAAATATGCCTGCCTTCTCGAAATCTTATTTAAAAAGTCAGTTTTTGCTTTCAAAAAACCTTCTTTCAGTGGAACTTGCAATTCAGAATGTTTTTCAATATTTTAGAACCTGAGATAGAATCTGAAGTATCTGTAGTAAAAATGTTGGCTCGATCAGATCATTTTTTCGAGTGATTATAACATTACTGGATTGTAACCATCAATGCTTTAGATATTATACGTAACAGTGAACACGTCACTTTTTTGGGATGCGGCGATGTTCATTTCTCCACAAAAAAAAGATTGGAAAATTTGGGAAGTAGTCTGATTGGGAAGAAAACATTTTTCTCTCAGACTAAGTATAAGAAAAAATTTCGAAGGCGCTGGAAATGAAAGAAAAATCAACAAAGCTAAAAAACTGAGTTTTCACCACTGAGTTCATAGTGCACTATCTGCTGTAGCTCTCGAGTTCTGTGGTTGGATGATTACCTAGTGTATAGTAGTTCTTATCAAATATCGAGCCACACACACGTTTGAAGTTGACCGTTTTTAAGACGGTAAATTTTCGAGTTTTGGAAGTTTTTCTCCATAAAAACTCTAAATCTCAATGACGTTTTCACCTGACCTCCGATTTTCGCGAGGATTCATCGAAATCTTGCTACTAGAGAGACATTCTATGTAGAAAAGATTTTGAAATGATTTATCGAGCACTGTTCTATGATAGTCGATTGTCGCTTAGCTGAAATGGTTCTCAAATACTTTTTGCCAAATTTTGTTGTTTACTTTTTTAAAGTATTAACTTATTGTTTTAAATTCTCAATTTTACTATTAATATCATATGGCACTAATTGATTGGGATTAAAAAACAAAAGAAATATTTTTCGTTTTCAATAATGTGAATACGCTTTTCGTATGTAAAATCAAAACTTGTCTTCTACTGTATAAGTTACTTAAATACTGAGCGAGTCTTAGAGTAGAGGAAATGTTTTTGTGATGTGTGATACTGATCAATAAATATATTACAATTTTTACTAACAAATTCTTTGCGAATAAGAAGAAGACTATCATGAATGATTACAAATGATTATTGACTCAAAAAGAGGCTTCGATAGGACACGTTTGGATATATACTACCCGATTATGGTTGGATATAATTTTTCCTCTTTCGAGGATCTATAGTCTAATCTATCAATAAAACTTTAATTTATTTTGAAGTAAGCTATTATTAAAATTTTGAAAATAATAAGGATACTATAGTATGATCGTGATTATTCGATCTGAAAGTACATTTTTTCATCGTCTTCATCAATTCTATAAAAGCTTCTTCGAAGACTGAATAAACTCCATGACTTATACCGACAGGATCATGCACGCTATTCTGATAAATATTGTGATCATTCGGATTGTAACGGGTAGGATGGATACAGAACTCCTATTATTGGACGTTGCGTATATAGATTGATATATAAAATGTGTGTTTCTTTGCTGATAATGATGATTTAGCCTTTTTCTAGATAATGAATCTTTGAATAATAACCACCATCGACTTCTCAAGAAACAGCCTATCTGTCTAATTTTGGACAAAATTGTTTATCCGATATTACAGGCTGTTAATCGTGATTAGCGTGATCATGTTACATTTTTAGCCATAGTTTAAAATAGTTACGATCACATTATGGAATTGTTAATCACAATTATTGTTATGCACAATTAATTTCAATCATGATTAGTGCTGTAGTGTGTTCATCGTGATAGATAAATTGTTCATACGTATGCTATAATACTTGCAGAGCTGGACAAGTCAAGTTAGACTTGACTTGCCTTGGTCCAAAGCTTTCTTGGGGTATGACTTGACTTGACCTGAGAGATTTTTTTCAAGTCAAGTCATTTCTAGTAAGAGATTTTCGTTTAAATTAGACTTTTTCTACCATGAAAGAGAGTTTCTGAGGCTATAAAAACTCTCTCACCCAAAAGGGTGCTAGCGAATTTTATGTTCTGCATAATTTTAATCAGACTTGACTTGACTTGGCGGAAAAGGTTTCAAGGGATGACTTGACTTATGACTTGCAAAACTCCTGACTTGCCCAGCTCTGAATACTTGCTCTAGACAAAAAACCAAGAAGGATTAGTAGTTCTCCTTCCAAAGTAGTTGCCCTGTCGAATTCATCGGTGTTGTTGAAGATGGATATTAAACTGGGAAAAGAGATAGAAATATTTTCTCTACCCATATATGTGTAACATCATTCTTTCTAAAAGTGAAAGTATCTGAAGAGAAATGTCTCCCTTTTTTAGAACTGTCTTTTATAGATAAAGAAAAATTCTGTAGTAAAAAGTTAAGATTCTGAGCAGCGTAATGTAACTCGACTTCGGGATCGATCATGTTCCTTTCTAAGCTTTGTTTCTGTCATTCAACTATCCTTAGGGATTTATTCTTTACTATCCTTATGATGCGTAGAGTAATTATCTAGGCCACCTGAGAATCAAAATACTTGAAAATGTTTCTATGGGATTTCCATGAGGTTTTGGGGAAACCACTTTCCTTTGATTAGATGTATTTTCAATTTCAATTTAGCCATATATTGTTTTTCGCAGCCTTGGAGACATTACGGTTTGGAGCAACAAAATATAGAGAATCCAATTTTGAAAAAGATGAAACCCCCTAGTATTCCGTCACAAAACCTGTAAGAAAATGATGATCAGCTTTGCTTCACTTATGATACGTAGTGCACGGACTGTTGATGTTGCGAAAATGAACTGTGAAATACCTAGGCAGGAGCAGTACATTTCAGAAGACACCTTAGCAGTTATAGGTTGTAACAGATATTTTCGTCTCCTATGATAGACCTTGAAACGCCTCAGACCTGGCAGCAAGGTGGATTGACGGCAATTGTTACACTGGCTAAACTACCCAAGTCCACTTTCGCTGCGCGATCGCTATACACTCGCGATCTCGCGGCAGAACTCTGTAGCAATTCTTAAGAATTCAGTATACCGAAGTCAACTTTATAGTTTTTTCTCAGCACGATCGCTACCGTATCGCTATTTCGGGACGCGACTGTTACGACTCGCGTTGCAACAGTAGCTGCGGCTGTTGCAGAACAATCTAGCAGTCACGTCGCCTATCATGGTTCGGGACTCTTGCTAAGATTGAAAAGCTGCTGAGGATCATTAAAAGTAAAGGAGTTTTAAAAAATCGCGACGGGTTCATGCCACGTAACGAAATTTTATTGGCGGACATAGTTTGTAATCTTTTTGAATTGTAAGAACGCAAAAGGATTGTTTTTCCCATGACTGACTTGTTGTAAAGACATTAGTCTAGAAAAACAATTGTGTCTGTCTGTTTGTTCGCATCTTACTCACCGTTTTCAAGGCGAATTCCGCATATAAAGGGTGTTTACAGCTACTGATAGATAGTCTGGCACTGAACTGCAAAAATAAACTTTGACGTTCTGTCATATATCATTTACAACGCTTAAGATTGTGCAATTAACAACGGTAAGTATCACTCTTAACGAGTAGTATACAGCCGACCTCTATTTTCACGAGAATTTCTACATTTTTACTCCAGTAATGCTGCTATGGTAGATAACTAATAGATAGCCCACTGAACATGGTGTTTACAGCTAATGAACTGGTGTTATTCTTTCATTTTCAAGACGTTTTCAAGGCAGATTCCATGTATAGAGAGAGAAGTGCCCCCTAAAAGCAGGACCGCCCCAAACGGGAAGGGATGACTCCCTCCAATTTTCAGAAATATTTGACAATTTAATTTTTGGTAAGTACTAAAAAGTTAAGATAAGCTACAATGTAGTACTATAATACCTTTTTTCTCGATGGTAGATAGTTACCTGTCTAACTCTTAGGTTTTATTGTTCATATGTTTTTGGGATAATTTTTAGATTCATACAACAATTACACGGTGGTACCTCATCAGAAATTCCAAATACGTTACATCTATTAAAAAATCGATTAAGCTACAGATATGAATTATTTAACATTTATCCCATGCCAATCAAAACGAATTAATTATTCGTGGTACCAAACCGATTGTAACAGCAACATCATCCAGAAAAATCGTTAATGCAACACAATTAACATATGATATGTGAAAAGACATTTTTAATATCTGTGATCTTGATAAAGCATTATTTATTGATGGTATTAAACCAACTCACAGTTTTGAATCTGTCATGCAATTAAAACCAAATGTTAAAACAAAAATTCGTATCTCTGTTTCAGCAGAGAATTACAGTTCTTTTATCTGTTTTATTATAACGATCCATTTTTCAAAAATAAATAAATTACGTGTTCTGATTAATAATTTCAAAAAAGAACATCAGTGGCAGATAGCGTTTTGCCTTTTCATATCACCGACAAAAAATTAAAGTTCATTTAGAGTTAAAGAAAAGTGCTTTTTCGTATTCAACACACCTGATAACCTGGAAAATTTTCTATTTTTAGCGAGAGGTATCGCCAAAAAGTTAAGAAAAATTTTCAAAATTGTATCATTTTGCCATGGATGATGGCAAAATTTTTCTGCGTCACTTTGTTTGGCGATACCTCTCGCTAAAAATAGAAAATTTTCCAGGTTATCAGGTGTGTTGAATACGAAAAAGCACTTTTCTTTAACTCTAAATGAACTTTAATTTTTTTTATCGGTGATATGCCAGCACTTTTCATTACATTTATTTAAAGCGCTACATCTCCTATTTCCACCAAGTATGCATTATAAACAATGTCTCATTTAAAAACATAACTGCAATTAAAAAATTGCTTTTTCGGTAGCTATATCGATCTCTTCCACATTTTTTCTTCTGACAGCTATAGTTTTCTAGCGAATGCTGAAGTTACCTGCTATTCACTCTAAATTTGAAAAAAGAAAAGTCCGTGATTTATTCACCTACTTTTCACTGAATCACATACAAAAGTTCGTGCCATCATTGAGTAAGGTCTGTGAAGTATGTAATCACGGACTTTTCAACCCGGAAGCTCTCAGTCACATTCGTGAATTAAATATGGAGCACAATGCGTGAAAAATCACGGATCTGACTTACAGCGCCCGGGTTGAAAAGTTCGTGATTACATACTTCATGGACCTTACTCAATGTTGACACGAACTTTTGTATGTGATTCAGAGAAAAGTAGCTGGAAAAATCACGGATTTTTCTTTTTTCAAATCTACAGTGGTGGCAGGTAACTTCCTACAACAGCGCTAGATTGCCTTTACATTTTTCACAATGAACAGATAAAAAGTGGTTTCAAGACAAGTGCTCTATCCCTTTTACAAGAAACTGAACTAATTTTATGTTCAGTCAGCTAAAATTTTAAAAAAGCTTTTAAAGGGTTCATTGACATCTAGAAAAATGTAGTTCAATGGGGTTCCAACTCCATCTAAGTTTATTTGACGTATCTAAGCGCTAGTGAGTCAAGCACAGATGAATAGGCACGAAATAATTCAAGTTGAAGCAGATGGCAACAGATATAACAAGTGTGTTTTGATAAAAGTCGGGGTAATGACCTAGAAATCTTACAAGCATATTCATTAAACTTCAGTCTTAAATCTCACTACAAAGCAGTCTTAGTAAAATATAGACCAAATTATTCAAATCAATGAGTTTATAGCGAGGTCAGAGTGTTAATCGTCAAAGCTGTCGGAGTCTGAGCTACTATTCTTGCACACATCGTCAAAAATTGTTTTAGGATCTTCGTATTCGAAGAATGTTCCGATTATTTCTCCATTACCGTTTACACCTTCTATTTCACAAGTAGTCTTTGCATTCATGGTTTTATGGAGAGCAGTGTAATCAGATGTGCCTGTCATGCGTTTCATTGATTCCATTGTGCATAAAGACAATAATGGATGATTAGGAGGCAAAGCGTTGTGAAATAATTTGATGAATTTTTAATATATTTTTAATTGTGTTCTGTAATCTTCTGCAAAATAACACACAATGCTCATATGAAAGTAAAAAATAGCTGCTTCACGAATATTCACGAATAGTTCATAAATCACCGTTGCAATATACGCTTTTTCTAATGGATCATCTACATCGTGGCAAAAAAAATTTGTTATATATGCCAAGGTGTCTTCAGTGTTTAAAATTATACTCACAAAATCAGGCGATTGGTGTTTTGCTTTGACTAATTTGAGTACAATATGCCATATTCTATTATCTGATTGTTGAATAGATTCAACTTTAAATACAGATCGCACTGAAAATAATATTTCTTTTTCGTCTGGCATATCACTAAACTTATCAATAAACGCTAATGGTTTAAAACGTTTTTTGACCATGTGATCGATCGCATATGTCGCTATTAATTTCAAATAGTACAGATTCAAAATGTGGACGTCTAGAACCATCTCCCGCATACATCAATGCTACATCCTTATCTGTAGTTGCTGATAAATATGTGTTCATTGCAATTCTTTTTCTTAAAATGTCTTTTATTTTTTATAACTCATTAGCAGTTAATTGTTGACCACGATATACTGTTAATATATTTTTGTTAGCATCAATCATTGACCTATATAAGGGTTTCATATCATTTATTTCAAGGGATGATAATTGTGCGTTAATATCAGCCAAAATAAATCGAAATTTAAACATAATTGCAACTTTTTGTGTTCGAAATGCTTTATTTAATAGGCGATAAACAACGTATCTTTGGTATACCACCGACTAGCTTTATCAACTTTGTAATTTTTCTCAAAATCATCAATTTAGTCCTGTTGTTTTAGATTATCTTTATAATACATTCGACATTCTTTTATCATTTCGTTTTTGGCACCATCCGTTGATGGACTAGCACTAAGGATTTCAATGATCAGAGGATATAAAAAGCCTCCATATAGGGTTGATCGATCTTGAAATGAACTTTCTTTTGTGAATAGAGTCATTGAACCAATATCTTTGCTAAATATTTCAACATCTTCTGCCATTTTAAAAAAAAGTAAACTTTTATCGTTGAATACACCATGAATTTAAATAATTTATTAAATAAATTCAATTTGTGGCAACTCATAAGTAAGTGGAATCACTACTTCACCCAAAGAACCCGAGAGAACGATAAACACCTTTTCGTTTTCAATAGATGATATATAATCAATACAATTGTCTGGATCTGCGAATATTTTTACGTAGCTAATGACACGACGTAAGCTAATTATTGTTGAATTGTAATAATCAGCATCTTTGACAATATTATCATCTAGCCAAACTGCAGTAAAGCCTTCAAAATTTTCGTCTTGATTGAAGTTCACTGATAAATCAAATGGATCTAGATTATGACTTACCGAGTGCTTACCGCTAGCCATCAATCAGTAATTTGTTTTTTACTTAATAGTGAGTGTCAGAAAACAATGAATAAAATTGTTTTGGTTCTTATTCTTCTGAATTTAACCACTTCCATACTTGAACTTTACAGTTTTTTGCTTAAGAGATATAAATCTAATCAAATATTTTATCTCATGCGATTCATCATGCTACCAGTCATAAAAGTATGCATTCCTATTTTTTCGTTTCTTTTTAATGTTGAGAAAAAGCATTTTTACTGATCCCATATGAAAAACGAGAAGGTCATTTTTAACTAAAGTTACTATTTTTTATTTAAATAAAGTTGAAATCTTCCCAACTAGGTAAACAATGATGACGAATCGAATGAGCACATTTTCAAGATCTTCGAGAGTTTTCTAAAGTGTCTCTGGAAATGTTTTTCTTACAAACTCAGAGTTTTTAGGTTTGGATCGGTATGAGATAAAATATTTGGCTATATCTTTTGAGCAAAAGACCGTGATAGGTTGACAAAATGACTAATATGTGTTTCAACAATCGATTATGTAAGGGATCTGTGAAAACCATTTCATAACGCGAAAATTTAATAGAGCAATATCTAGCGAAATCAAACCAAAAATATTTCGATAATATCCTAATGCTTGATATCGGCATTGTGTGAGTTGATAAATGTCACCGAAGTTGATTATCAAATATATTACGAACAAGACAGATATAGTGGAGCATATAAATGTTGCCGTCTTTCATCGTGTATGTACACAACATTTTCCATTGGAATATGAAACAATTTCAGAAATCATGTCAGGGGTGTCTATCCTGTGGGATGTTTGAGGCACAATGCCTCAAACAAAAGTAAGATGGGACGCTTTTTTGCTGTAGAAATTCATTTCTCAGGTGGTACACTGAGAGATCGACCCTCCGACGATTGTATGTGAGAGCCGAAAATTATTACTATTATGAAAAAGATTATGAGCAATAATTAAAATTACATTTTGATAAGGTGAAAATTTCTGATGAACAATCCATAATCTATCCATCCATTCTTTATGTGGGTATAAGTCTAGTACACTGTGCCAAATAAATATCTCCGTAATTACCGCAGCATTTCGGGACAGTGAGGCAATCTGGCGCTGTTGTAAGAAGTTAGCTGCCACCACTGTAGATTTGAAAGAAGAAAAGCCCGTGATTTTTTCACCTACTTTTCTCTGAATTACATACAAAAGTCAGTGAAGTGATCAGGTGAAGATGAATATATTTTGTACCAAAACGTTTTTCTGATTGAGTATCTTAGGTAGCAAAATTTTTTCGTTACTTTCCTTTTTGTCCTGTATTTTAAACTGCCCGTGAATATAGGAGCAAAAAAACTACGGTCGTTTGACTTAGGATTCCTAAGTCAAACGACCGTAGTGTTTTCCTAAGTTAGGAAATGTATTTCTAATTTGATTTATTTAATAAAGACAAAAATTGAGTTAACTTTGAATACGTCATTTTCAGAGTTCCTCGGTGGAAGTAGTGGGTGTTTCTACATTCCTGAGTGGGAAAAAGTCTTCCGATTGTAACTCTATTCGATCTCTAAAAATGAATGAGTAATCACCGGTATATTGAATAGAAGGTGTCCGTTGAAGGCGTTCGCGAAACGTTTGACATTTTTCTGAGTTTCTCTGAATTTTTTTCGATAAGTTTCAATTTCAAGGGTTTTTACAGATTGTAAATGTTTGTTTCATTCTATCGAGCTTTCTTGGATTTTGTTCGGATTTTGTTGTACTCCCGTGGACTAGTTTCTCTAGCTTCTCAAAGGGTCTTCGATTTTTTCTATATTTGCGTATGTCTGGAAGTCCCAAAAATCCTCCAAATCCCAAATCCCCCAAAAAAAACCTTGATTTCGGGACGGTGCTTTTAGTACACTTCAAACGTTCCAATTCTGATTGGTGAATGATTTCGGCGGTTGTAACAAACATTCATAAAAAACCTCCTGCCATAATTTAAAAATCGCAGTGCCATCTGTCAAGAATGTAAATAAGTTAATATGAGAAGATAGATTGACTATCTCTAAATCTTTATGTCAGAATTAAACGAAATAAACCGTCAAATTTAAATAAAGTATAAGAATGAAGGTTTATGCAGTTATCAATGATAGTAACATATTTCATTGGTTTATTCAACTATCCTCTCCCTTCTTCCTGAGCTTGGAGTTAGTGTTGCTGTTTATCATTCCCACTGGAAAATTTTGAAACACAAAAGCGTTTAAAGCACGCGCAAGCGCGATTTTTTTAAGAAAAATCGAAGATCGCACGCGCTTTAAACGCGTCTGTCTTTCCAAATCTTTTGATGTGTTAGTTTATTTTACCTGTTTACGTATTTGTTTGATGTGAGGATGCGACATGTATTATGGTCTGTCTCAGAATTGATTATAGACAAAAGCCTGGCGAGGATAATAGGAGCAAAATATTGGAGCTGCTGAAGGTCTCGATTGACAGCAGTAACAACATACACGGATCAAAAGTCGGGATTTTTCCTGGTGTCTATGCTTTTTATTGTGAAACTAATAACTTCATAAAAAACCTATGATCTGAGAATCTAAAAAGAGTTCTCCTTACTCAGTATTACTGACATCAAACAAATTTGAACAAACTTGATTGGGACAAATGTTTTCGATTGACGTGAACCAGTGTAACTTGGCATTTCTTGAATAAACCATGTTGTTCGTAACTGCTGTGCAAAACGACTGCTAAGAAAAGATACAGAAATGAGCGAAGTGTGAGAGTATGATTATGATGTCTTGCAAGACATTTGGATTAGATTATCGACAAGATATTCAAATTTTCTTTTACATCAGTGGTTGCAAACAGCTAATCGTATAAAAAATATTTTCGAAATACATCATTGTACTAGTACAAATCCCTCTCTCTGATGTTACATGATCTTCGCACAGTCGTTGTTTACACTCTTAGTTATTTAGCAAAAACGACAAGAAACTCTGTTGTTCTATTCTTTTCAGATTTTTGTGTGAATAAAACGTTAATAGATGGATGTATACTGGGAATTATCTGATTATGATATAAATACTCGAAAAAATGGCATTGATAAACTCATTCAAACAGTTCAAAACAAAGAGACTGAAAACGTGAGTAGATCTGTAGTTAAGCGTATAGTATTACTTTCTGTATCTTTTTTCCAGATGTCATCTGAAATTGATTACGCAACAAATCGTTTAATCAAAGGTCTTGTTTCGAATAGAAAATGTGCACGTATCGGTTATGCATCCGCACTTGGAACGGTAAGTGTATTTTCCCTGTATATCTACATACTATCGTTTTCTCTATGCAATATTATAGCTTGTAAGTTTCGATGGATCAACTGACGATATTTTACAACGTGTGCAAAATGCATTATCAACAAAAACGCAAACATTTATAGAAGTAAGAGTATAGTAATAAATTTAGTCAAATTTTTGTAATAAGATTATTTTGTGCTTTTTTGTAGGATATAAAAAATGTGACAACCGGCCGTATTTTAAGCTACATAGCATTAGCCTATAATCAAAAAGATGATGTAAGTGGAAAGAAAAGTGGATTTCCATAAGAGAGTACTCATTAAACAGGAAGATCATCGAGAAATTGTCGTAAAGAGTCAAAGAATTCTTATTTCATTTCTCATCTGCTTGATTTTTTAGTTGTCATCAGTTTTGCCCAAAATTTTACCCGATATACTAACAATGCGAAGACAAGCAAAACACAAATTGCAAGCGTTCATTGATTCAGCTATTATTCAATTATCAAAATGGGTATATAAAAAAACAATGTATTTCCTCTCAATATATCTAAATAGTCACACTTTTCTAATAAACAATTTCAGGCTGGAAAGAAATTATTTAAAAAAGAGATTTTTTCACAAATTAACTCATTATTACCAACAAGCTGGATTGAAACACTAAATAACGATTCAAAATCCATCTATTTATTAGTATCACTCTCAAACACATATCCCGTATGTGAATATCATTTTACTTTTGCTTTATATTTTTTTGAAAAAAATTATTTTATGTGTACTTAGAAAATATTTGATCAAACCTATTATCAATCTCGTTGGAAAGAGAATGTATTGCCGTTATCCTCATCGAAAGAACATGCAAATATAAAAAAATGTTTACAAGTAATAATTTTTTCATGAATTAACGATTTTCAACGTGACATTATTCTTTATATCTGTTCTTAGTCGTTTGGCAATGAACTTCACTTATTACAAACATTATGTCAAGAAATTATTCTGTATTCATTGCGTACACAACAGTTTGAACATTGTTGGACGCTTATAGCTGAAGGTAAGATGATTTGGGATCTCTATTCATTTAATATTTCAACATATTTCGTTTAGAATTGTCGAATAATGGATTAGAATCAAACAAGGGCCATATTTTACTTGAATCAATCCTATTTTGTTTTGAACAAGAAGACGAGACAAATATTATTGTATGAACATATTAATATTATTTGTTTTTTATCAAAACTTATCAAATTCGCTTTTTGTTTTTTCTTCAGACAGATACTATTCTTAATGATAGTGTATTTGTTCAGCGAATACTCTTATTATCAATGTCAAACAAAGGGAAAAGTAAACAAGCCGCTGCTCATGAACTTGCAAAAAGTGTGGTATGTTAACTAGAGAATAAACAAATCTTCGTGCTCATTCTTCAATTTCTTGTTTTTCTATCGTTTTAGGTTAGTAAACTTAGTAATGTGATCACTAAGAAATCGATTGATCAAAAGTTAAAAATTTTTGGAACGCTATTGAATTGGTAACTGAATAAGTTTCATATGAAGATCTATTCTCATTTTGAACTGTTGTCTCTTTTTGTAGTACGAAAAATTATGCATGTTTACAGTCAACAACAAAAGCAATATCAGATAAGGTATCAAACTGTAGCCACGTAGTTGAAACTAATTTTTCAGATTAAAATATAGAAATAAACTGCTTTAGTCAAACAGTCATTGTAACAATTTTGAACTCTTAAAATCTTTCAAGTTCATTAACGCTAATTTTATACTGACATGGTAGTTAGTAAAAATGAATATTGGCAAGGTTTAAATATCGAAATCAAAGAAACATCTAAGTTTTTCTTGGTTTTTTTCCCGTATTTTAGTGTTTCGCAGATTAAAATTTATATATTTTCTTAGTTTCTAGTTAACTGCTGATGAATCAATATATTATGCAAAATATCTCATCGGTTTATTCTGTGAAAATGAAGTAGAAAGGTAAATTTATTCAAATTACTTATGCTCTTTCTATTTGTCAACTAATCAATTCATTTTTCTCTTTCAGAATAGATGATCGTCGTCAGTTTATAATTAATCTTGTAAGTTTTAAATATGTTTTTTATTTAAATCTTTGAAATTTTACTTCACTCTATCTACTTTTTCTCTTTGTAGCTAATTAATTTAGCTTCTGATAATGACGATGTTTTTGAACAGATATTATTGTTATTTGTATTATTCGCCTATTTCAAAACAAATCGTGTGCCAAAAAATTTACGTGATGTACGACAAATTAGTTTTAATGATCTTATTTTTAGTTTAAAAATTTATTTTTGATAGTTTTTACCGGATGTTTCCTTTGAAATATCTGATCGATTACGTGAATACATTGGTGACGGTATTTATAAATTGATTTTACATGAATTTAGTAAACATCAGTTTATGGGATGTTTTCATGTATTCAAAAGAGCGGCTGTAAGTTGAATGTGTATTAAATTTAACATGAAAAATAATAAACAAATAATAATCTTATTTTAGAGTTGGTGTGATAAAGAAACACATTATACTCCTTATTTTAAATATTCAGATGAAATCAAATCATATTTAGCAGAAAATTATCAACAATTATATGAGACAGTTAACGGCACTATAGTATGTACATGGATAGTAGTTTGGCACTAAATTCAAGAATTTACAAAAATTGTTCTAAATTACTTGAATAAAAATTATTTTATATACAAATATGATTACGTACTATTTAGATTCAAGCTTTACCAGATGAAAAATTACGTATATCATTTCAACAAGTATTTGTACTCGGTTTATTCGATCTATTTGTCAATTATCGTCAAGCAAAACAATGTCTTGAAGTAAGATTTCTATTTATTGTTAAAATGTTAAATTAAATCACTATTCTTATATAGGATCTTGTAACATGTATTGAAAATGCTCATAATGAATTAGTATTGAAAAAATTAATTAATGGTAAATATGAACAACTTTAGAAATGTTACTTATAAAATTATTATTTAATGGATATTTATGCATTTTAGAAACTACATGGATTGAGGTATTTGTTGATATATTATTGTCAATGTATACAAAAAGACAACAAATAATACGAACAATTTTGAAAAAAGTTTATCTTCGAATTTCAAAATATATGAATGTTGAAGCATTAAAGTTGATGTTACAGGTTAGTTTTTAAAAACTTTTTATAATGTTTAAAAACTATCTTTTATTCCATCTATTTTAGGTGTTAGAAGATGCAGATGAGGAAGATGATGAAGATGACGAAGATATGAGCGATGCGAGTTCCGATGATGGATCTGATAAAGAACAAGAAGAAGAAGAAGAAGAGAATGAATCAGATAATGAAGTTGATAAAAATTCAAATGCTAATGAAGAATTGCGACAAGCTGTTGAAAAAGCATTGGGCGATGCGGCAGCAAAAGAAGATGACGATGTAATTTCATCGTAAATTTGTCTTTAATTTGTATTTAATTTTGTGTTCTCTTTTAGGATGTTGAAATGGATGATGAAGCCATGCTTCGTTTAGATCCACTCATTGCTGAAGCATTTCGATCACAAATGAAAAAATCATCGACAATAAAAATAAATGAAAAATTACATCATCAATTACGTGTACTCGATTTAATAGAATTTATTATTAAAAAAGATGAACGAATGAATTTTGTCACAGTAAATAAAATCTCTTATTTTTATACGCTCAATTTTGTTTCTACATTTTCTTATTTCTTTAGATTAGTATTCGTCCCTTAATTGATAAGTGTGTGAGTATACCGAATACAGCGGCTTATCGACCAATGATTGTACGACTCAATTCGATATTAAGACATCTTTCGAGCAGAAAAGTGAGAATCAAAAAATATGAAAGAAATCTCTGAGTAATATTTAAAAATTTTTAGATTGGTCATTCTGATATGGTAAAACTAGATGATTGTCTTGAGCTATTCCACTATTTAGCAGCAATACAAGGTAGTGAGATACATCAAACTGTACGTATCCTAAGATTTTATTGAGTTTTGTATTTTAGGAGGTAAAACGAAATTGTTAACAGACGTGTTAACGAAAGTTTCAATGTTTGTGGTAAGTAAAAAATAGTGAACATTTTATTTGAACTTCTGATGAAAAAACAAAGCATGCCATCTGTAATTTCCCTATCTAAATAAATACAGACGTTTAGTTTTCTTGTAATCAAAGAAGCTTACATTAAATATGCATTGTTCGTTTGACTTAACTGTCAACGACGTTTTCAAAATTGTAAAAATAGTCTCTCCTGTTCTTTAGATTAAATTGTGTTTACATGTGGGTACAAAAGAAAACAAATTAGATGATGTTCAAAAAGATATATGTTCAACGTATGAAGAAGGAATTTCAAGATTTTTTGAATCAACGTATGTTTCTTTGTTGATTGTTTATTTATCATGTCTACCAAATATTATTCTTTATTGTAGAAAACCTTTAACGAAAAAAAATAAACAGAAAAATGGCGAAATTGAAGATGCTAATGAGGACATGGAAGAAATTCAACATCCACTTGTTCATCCAACAACGATAAAAGAATTTTTTCAACGTTTTCCCGAATATTCTACACAGCTAGCATTATCATTTGTACAACGATCATTGAAAGATGATGTAACTTGGAAAAAACGAGTAGGTAGAACATTCTCTTATATTAAAAAAGAAAAAAGAAAGATGATTTCAGTTAATTCTATATTTTAGCTTCTTGTGTGTGGTATATTGAATAATTTTTTTAACAAAACTCGAGTAAGTGAGAGACAATGTTTTGATATGTTGTTATTGATGTTAAAATAACAAAATTTTATATTCATTTTTAGCTCAATAATGTTGATCCGATATTACTGAATACAACCATTGAATTAATAAAAATCGTACGTACATTTTATATTTTGTACAGATTTTTTTTTAATTCATTCATTTTTTTGTCACCAGATATGCCAAGATTCAAAATCATCTAAACAAGAATCATTGAATTTATTGACAATGTTAACACAAAAACTCTTATTCATCAAAGTATAAAAAAAAATCATATTTGATCTCTTGAAATTATTGATCGCTTCACTTTTTTTAGGAACCACAGTTGACGCCAGAACAAGCACAATTATTATTCTCAAGAATATTGGCAGTTATCGAACGTAAAACACCCAATAATCCAAAACAAAAACAACAATTAGTGAATTTGTTAAACACTTTTAAAAAGAGGTACGGTGCATTCCACGTTTGCCATCCTTCTGTCTAGAACAAGTGTTACAGAAGGTTATGAAACAAGTAGTAGATCAACTTTTTTATATGAAAGATTTTAATCCACTTTTTGAGACCACTCCATAATCCACAGCATCAATAGTTCTTGCGTTTTCTCCGTAATTTTTTACCGCACGTACCTAAAATTAAATCTTCGATGTCTCTTTTGCGTTTGAGATTTGAAGCTAGGTAAGTGTAATAAAAATTCTAGTTCAATCGTTTTAAAGCAGTCGTATTGATTGCGGATTCAAAACGAAGAAAATGCAAGAACTATCGATACTCAATAGTTGGACTAATGCCACTGGAAAGTGTCTTCGGAAAGCTCCGTAGAAGGGGTTCTGTGCATTTTAAATTGTCAACTGCCTTCTTTGCATTATCTAAAAAATAGACTTAATTCTCTCTCTCTCTCTCTTTTCTCGTTCAGATATCAATTAGAAATCAACGATAATGTAATGTCAATGTTAAAAAAGCGTAAACAAGACACGGTCACCAATGGTGATGATACGAAAAAAGTGAAAAAATTAAAAACAACGAATAATCATATGGATGACACCAGTATTAATCAGCCAGGAACAAATGAAATTGCAATATCTACATCTAATGGAAAAGTAAAAAAATCAAAGAAAAACAAACAAAATGACACTATTACTGATGAAAATGAAACATCTTCGAAGAAAAATAAATTAAAGAAAAACGTCAGTGACAGTGAAGAAGAAGCAGGATTAAATGAGTGTAGAAAAATACCATTTAAAGGATTATCAACCGTTTAAATCTATTTGTTTTGATTTATATTGTTAAATTTTCATAGTTAAATAAATAAAAATATGTTCATGGTATTGACAGATATGTTTTTATTTTTGGTTTTTGGATGATTTACGCTTTTAATTAGTTTAAACGATATATTTGGTCCTCTTCCTGCTTAATAGAATGAGTGTTAACAACGATCTAACGTTAATGTTTCGCTTCAACTTTTTGGCATGACTGAGAAAAGTTTGTGAGTTTTCTGCCTTGGATATAAGGATGCACATTTAGCATTAACGAGGCCGTATATCAAAAGGTATATCTTTGATTATGACTTAGAATGATTTATAAACACACCTAAGAATTAAATTTTGTAAAAACAAATCTGATTAGAGCCACGATTTTCAAATTCGTTACGATTATTGGAGAAATCTTATAGTTAATAGTTTTCCTTTAATCGAAAAGGAGAAATTAAACTAATTGCATTAGTAATGGACTATTGATTGTGTACCTTTTCATTATGTCATCTTTCGCTTTCACGAACTTTTTTATCTAGACAGTGTGCTAAAAACTATTTTCACAAAGTACATAGTCTTATTGGTTTATTTTATCCATTTTTTCTTGGAGAAAAATGATTCATCAAAGAGACTAGGTGTTACCACCATTAAATAGGACAAAGGAACAATTCTATTCACATCGAATTGTCGCAACGCATAATACGTATTCTAGATTACTAGTATAATATTATGTGATAAACTCGAATTTGACCGTGGTTATTGTCTTTTATCTTCGACTAAATTATCTTACGGTACGAGCCTCGTATGTTTTATCTTACAGAAGAGAAGGATTGTTTATCGATTAAAGTGTATATGTCGATAAACTGATTTTGTTTCCGTTTTAGATATTGTAACTTAGAACATTTTTGTCGATGATCTATCAACCGTTAATGGATGATGAAGAAGAAGAAGAAAATAAGACTTTTGTGTTATTTAGGAATAGAACGTCTTGTCCACATTATACAATTTGGTAGGTCTGTGTAAATTTATGGGTCATTAAACAATGAACAATGTTGAATTTGCACTCATGGTCTGGTTGTTATACTCATTTCACTGTTTAGAAGAATTTATTTCGGTTAGATCGCATCGCGTTATAAAATAATGGAAGACAAAAACGTGTCATACAATACGTGCCTCGAAATATCACCGCCACTGTTAGTTTTTCCAAGTGAAAAGATTTAATGTACAAAACAAAAATATTGATTTATGGTAATTCTAGATATGACTATCACAATTTATAAACGTTTATTTTGTGTGTGAGTCATCATTACTACTCAAATGATGAAATAATCAATGTTGACAGGTGTACATAAGTTTTGAATATTATCATTGACAATATTATTTGAATGACCAGTTGATTTTATGCAATGTATTTCGTATTTTATTCAATATTTTCACATTTCGTCTACTTGTATTATCATTTGGATTATTTATTTCTTAATTTAACTGTTTATTCACTAATAAAGTAAGGATAATATTAGAATATAATAATGAATTATTAAGCGTTTGTTACTATTCTTCTTAGAAAAAATTGAATTGCAAAAAGAAAAAATTATTAAAAGAAGTATTACAATTATTTTATTATTACTTTGGATTCTATGCATTGATTTATGCTGGAATATGCTATATAAATAATGTAAGTAAAATAGATGACTAGTAAATATCGTAAAATTAGTTTATACTATTTGAATTATATATGCTTTACTGTCATTCTTTGTTTACACATCTAATTCATGTTTTAATTTGCCTCCTCCTTCATATTTATTGCATAAAATTTTTAATAATGATGATTTTGACCAACATCTATCAATTTCTCCCATATATTTCAATTGTTTATAATTTCCTATACATGGTCCAATATAATATAAAAATAAACTTAGTACAATCATTAAACAACCAATCGATATTGCCAAATGTGTATGACCTTTATCATTAAATTTATGATGTGAAATAAATAATTTAATTACCCATCCAACATAAGTGCCTAATAATAATGGATAATAAACTCGTTTCATTCTTATCTGAAAACCGTTCCATATATGTTGTAAATGAATTTTATGAGGATGTAATAGAGATTGTTGTAATGCACACATCCATAATGCAGGATTTGGCAATATTTTTGATTGTTCATTTTCATATTGAATATTTTTAATTTGACCATTTTCATTACGTTCTGGTCCAAATATATATTGTCCATAAAAACCTTTTTCTATTTGTTGAACACGATATTGAATAACAGCATAATAACTATAACGTCTTGATTCAATTAAACAAAATAAGAGTAAAAAAAATGCAATTAATATATGAAAATAATGGGGAATTTCTTCTTGACCTAATGATAATACGGTGAGACCAGCCGTTGTTGTAACAGCCCAATTTGTTGTAGTATCGAGACGAATTCTATAAGCTATTTGTCGACCTAATTCACCACGATAAAGATGAATAATAGCATTAATATAATCCGTTGTTTTTATTTCATTAGGAATTTTTGTTAAAAGAGCAAATGGTAATTCATATGGTACAGAAAGACCAGGTGTTAATAATAATTGATTCATTTCAACATGAAGTTTATTTCGTCCATTTGTAATTGTTTGATGATATTTTAATTCATTTTCTGTAACAATAAATGGATTTGGTTCTGCCATGATGACAGTCAATGTAAGAATGAGATTAGTTTTATTGAAAAATAAATATACCTGTCGCGTATATGCACTGATGCGTAAACAAACATTCTCTTTATAATTTATTAATCTAATACATTGAAATACTTTTATTTTTCACAAATAACTACGTATCAGTAATATAAACTAGTTTTGATCTACTGATAACATCGAGTCAATTGTACAACTTCAATCATTGTACAGAATATAGATACAGAACGGTGAATTTAGTTTTGTAGTTTACTACAAAGCTAAATTCACATGTTCAAATCTCTATTCGTACAAAAATTGATTTTATGTTTTTCGATAGTTTTAGTTAGAATACTATAATGGAATAATCTTCCGCTTGTATTCTAACAGAATAAAGCTATAAAACAAATTAGTTTTATAAGGTAGATTTGACTTACCTTTGGCGAATTTGAAACGGATAAACTAAACATATCGTCTGTAAACTAAAATATTTTTGAATTATTGAAAAAAAAATATATATGATCAAAATAAATATTAAATATCTTGAAAATGATTCAATAAAACGTATTTTCAATTTTAAAAGACTATTTCATCATGTTCGTTATTTAGATATATGTTTTTAGTTACATTCTAATTTGATGAGAATGATAAAACAAAAATAAAACTTACCCATGAATAATTGATTGTTCACACTTATTCAATTCTAAAAAGTAAATAAAACGTTATTTTTTTGTTGTTTGATTGAATATGTCGACAGTGTCATTTAGTGAGTCATGTTTTCTTTTCATTACTTGATTTCTATGCTGCTATTGTATTGTTCTTGCTTGAACGTTAAAACGAGAACGATTCTCTTTTTTTTTTTTGTCTAAATGTTCACTTTTTTAATTTAATTCTAAAATAATCATAATATATTTTTATTTTGCTAATAATAATGATAATGATTGAAAAATTGTTGTTGCTTTTCTGCATGAGGACAAGATGGTCTCGTTTAAAAAAATTGTCTTCTATATCTATTGTTCTGATATGAGTCAATTTATGTAAAATGTTTTTTTAAAGTTGGAAAAAAAATATACTTCAACACAAGACGTTTCGCCTCTTAGCGCTCGCTGTAGCACATTTTGTTGAGAAGTTATGAATTTTGTATGTTTTCATTGAAAAAGGCAATCGTAATGCACTCAGGTGAATACAGTTTATCAAACAGACTTATATTTTGTGAACGAAATAGCTTCCTCGTACAGAATTTTCATTTGGGGAACTATTTGCACTATCTTTATCCAGTGTTTGAAAGAAATTGACGTACTTCTAATTCTCTAGAAAAACTTGAGAAATTAAGGGATTTCCGAAGAGACCCATTCCGCATTAACTACATATCAGTCAAACTTTATTTTAACATATCTTGTGTTACTTTTTTGAATGAAATAAAACACATTAGTTTCTGAATGCAATGAGAGATAGGGCAAGTGTCACAGGTTAGACAAAAACAGCTGAAAATTAGCGATTTTAGCCTTTATTTCTTCTATATTCTCCGAAGTCAAGTTGGTTCAGTGATAGTTTCTCAGAGTTGTAATTAGAAGTATCTCAGCCCGATTCTCATTTTCAGAAAATATACCAAAAACAAAAACCATGATATTTATGTGAGTAGATTCCAATGAACACATGAGTGGAAAAAATTGCTGAGAGTGTGATACATTACTCACGGGGAAATTTTGTCAAAATTTCACGATATTCGGATCGTGTAATTGTAACATCAACTGTGTGATCATGTGTGAACTTTCTATAATTTCACAAACGAGAATTTCTTTTCACCAGTGTCCACGCACCATTTTACGATTTTCACTAGTGACTACTTGCGAAAAATATGACGCGAAAAGTTTTCGTGGACAGTTTCCGTGTTGTCACAAGTAGAATATATTTTTCACGTCTGCTCACACCATTTTACAATGTTCATGTACGACCATAGTTCATTTCACGATATTCACGCGTGCACACGTCGTTTTATACTAAAATTTCACCATTGGTATAGTAATTGAGCAAGTATACTTTGCTGGTCTCGATATGTACACACGTGGCCAAGCGTTTGATGTTGCAACTGCTTGCATGACCCCAACATGTTGAAACTTAATCTCTTTACCTATAAAATTTCATGAAAGTCTAAGCTGACATTTCATGGTCCTTCACGTGTGAAAAGTCGATAAAATTTCCACATGGGTTACTGTAAATTAAAATCAGAGATTTCTCAACTCTTGCAGCTGTTTATAGATCTACGATTGTCCCCTAAAGCGAGCATAAGATATGATGGATAAAAAATGCTGACAGTGACAACTTTGTACATTGCGAGAGATCTCACATGTTTTTGGTTTTTAACCCTTTTATTTAGTTGTTTTACATCTAAAGTTACAATAGAAACCAAACATCTGAAAATATTCATCGATCAATTAAATGACTTAAAGGAAAGATTCAACAATCTTCAAGTGATTGTCTGGACAATATTATTGAAGATGATGCTATATACTGTAAGAAGTAATATACAATAATTCACTCTAATGTCCATTGTAACTGTGCATGCTATGAAAGTATATTTGCATAAAAAGTTGCCTTAATTAAACAATAAACGAAACTAGTGTTAAAATCGACTGATTAGAATTTAAACATCAACTCGAGCGATTAACGTTAGATACGATAGAAATGTGTGCATTAGATAAATTTTATCTGAAACTGTCAGAATAGAAATAGGACAAATTTAAATAAAATTTAATTGGAATCATTTAAAAGTAGTTTGAATGTTCAAATTAAGTAGGATGGCTTAAACAAAATTATAATTATTATCAATGAAAACCAAAATGAACTGACTGCTGGTTAAAAACAAAAAATTCGATGAAGTAAACAATGTTTAAATATCAGTTAATAGTAGAAGAATTATCGATTGATAAGAGTGTTACACTCTCTCAGAATAGAAGATCATCTGGTGTTTCCATTTTTGTAAAAGTAGAATAGCGAGTCAAAAATTGCTGAAGAAAGTGTCAATCAATGTCTAATGAAAAATACAATTTATTTTTATATGATTAGAAACGAGTGAATAATCGATGAATTAGGTCATATTAAACTACACGATGAATTCAAAAAATGTTAGAAGTTTTCGATCAAGAAGATGGAGATTTTTTCCATGAACTTTACTGTTTAAAAAAAAATGTTCAATCACTTTGCCGTCATTCACAGATTATTTTATCAAACAAAGATGACTTCTTCACTTTCCGATCGAGAAAAACCCTTGACACTCGAATTAATTTTATCTTGTAATTATTTATAATTCTTAATTCTTTGTTTAAGGTGACACATTTTATAATAGAAATTACGAATAAAATCACCTTTTTTTCATGTTGAAATAACGTATTTCAAATGAGACGTTTCGTCTTTGTTCTAAAGACATCATCGGTCAATTGATGTACAAAAAGTAACTTCTAACATAGAAAAAGACAATAAAACATATGTAGAATAGTTAAAGTGTTAGTAATAGTTTTATTCTTGATTTCTATTTATAATTCTGTTGAAAATTGTACATTAGAATGTGTAAATAAATGTATCTTCATTGAAAAGACTTGAATGAGAAAAATTATATAGTCATGATTATTTATATTTTTAACTCGACAATTGAGATAGAGAAACGTTGTTACTTTCTTAATATGTTCAATAGAATGTGAGAAAAATGACTTGAATAAATGATCTATTCCATTTATGATGACTTAATTAATAGGAGACAAACGTAATTTCTTTCTCAATTTCTATTATTAAATTGTCTTTGATTCTTTTCAAAAAAAACAATAACAACAACAACAACAAAACAAACAATGGTAGTAATAAATGTTTTGATATTAGTAAGAGAAAATTGATTTATCAAATGTTTTCTATCGTAATGAATTTTCTTTTTTCAAAATAAAATAGACAATGATTTGTTTTATGTTGCCATGCAATTATTTGTGTAATAGATTCTCGCTTTTTTCTTGTATGTTCTTGCATATGAAATTCTTGCATTCTATACGTAGTATTCTTTGCTGAAGAAGGTGAAATTTGAATTTAACGTGTTTGTTTTATCCATCAAATAGTATGACTATATTCATCTCTCTTGTTTTTGATTTCAGATTGTGTTACTTATTTATCTAAAATTCATTTATATCCAAAAAAATATTCGAACGAGTTGAATTTTGTGTTATCCTTTTTTTCGTTGAATTTTTCTTTCTTTTTGGGGTTTTTTTCTTTTCTTTGATTTTTAATCTTGAGAAGAAAAATGGATGGTTCAACATTATTATTAATGAAACAGTTAAAAGAATTAACAAAACATCCTGTAGAAGGTTTTTCAGCTGGTTTAATTGATGATTCTGATGCATTTCATTGGAATGTAATGATTATTGGACCAATTGATACGATCTATGAAGGTAAGTTAAAAAAAAAAGAAATGAATCATTTTTATTAATTATTGATTAAATTGAACTTTTATTTTATAGGTGGTTTTTATAAAGCAAGACTCGATTTTCCAAAAGAATATCCACATAAACCACCAAAAATGAAATTTTTATCAGAAATTTGGCATCCAAATATTGATAAAAATGGAGATGTTTGTATATCAAGTAAGATCATTCATACAGTACATGATTAATAAAACAATAAAATTTATGTTTATTTCTTATTAATTTAGTTCTTCATGAACCAGGTGATGACCAATATGGATATGAAACAGCAAGTGAACGTTGGAGTCCTGTACATACCGTAGGTAAGTAACAATTAATAAAAAGAAAATGAATTAATTTTCATGATAAAAGTGAATTGTTCACGATTATTTGTTGAATCAAAATGTTATTTTTTCACATTATTAATTTTATTTTTATTTTTTTAGAAACAATCTTAATTTCTGTTATTTCAATGTTAGCTGATCCAAATTGTGAGTCGGCAGCTAATGTTGATGCGGCAAAAATGTTACGAGATGATCCAAAACAGTTTAAAAAACGTGTAGCAGATTGTGTTCGTAAATCTATGGCTGAATTTGGCGGTTAATTATAGAACAGAGTTCCATATTTTATCGTCTTTTTTGCTCTCTCTTGGTACATATGTATACACAGACAACTTAAAAAAAAACAAAATAAAGAAGAAACCTCATTTTTTTTTATACACGAATCATATACATAAGAAATATGTGTTTTTTTTCTTCTGTTTTTCTATTGTTGTTCCTAAATTTTTGATTTATTTCTACTTCTTTTTTTTTTTTGCTACGTTTATTCTTTTGTCTGGTCATTTTTTATATGAATATCAAGTACAAGAATAATTCACTTCTCTAATTTAAAATTAACTTGAAATATGGAAATTCTCTATGAAACACTGTTCTCTCGTCAGATATGTGTAAATTGTCAATTTTGTGATAATGAACTTGAAGCTTTTGCTCCTACTGTTAGTTATATTAGATATTTTTGAGTGTTGTCTATTGTGCTTGAAAAAATATCTATGTTTTATTGTATTATATTTTATAATTTTAGATAAAAAAACATCCGTTATAGTTTAACCATAACGGCAACAATGTGTGAACTAATAAGTTAGTTGTTCAATAATGTTCTATCACAGCCTATCTCAACTATATTTACCTCATTGTACTAAAATCTTTCGATTTAAGTGAACATTAATGTTTAATTAGAGAAAATTGATTAGAATGCAAACATTCATGATCGACAATTCGATTAGAACTTGTGCCAATTGAATACATGAAATAATTAGAATAGTGTAAAAAGCAAAGTTGTGATAAAATGTGTATGGCTCATATTAAAATGTTTACACTTATGCCGAGAACAATGATGAATTAGAAAAATGTTCAA
Source organism: Didymodactylos carnosus (assembly GCA_905250885.1). Taxonomy (NCBI): domain Eukaryota; kingdom Metazoa; phylum Rotifera; class Eurotatoria; order Philodinida; family Philodinidae; genus Didymodactylos; species Didymodactylos carnosus. The sequence continues at coordinate 69,757 of CAJNOQ010000066.1, forward strand.
AATTAAATTTTCATTTGAAGTGAAATTTTTTTGTTATTTTTTTATTAGTATATATCATTTTTTCATGATTAGTAGATTGAATGATCATAAATTGAGATAGTATGCGATTTTATTATATTCATTTGTATCACAAGATCATAATCTACGAGTGTTAAATGTGAGTGTGAGTAATAGTCTCATACTATGTGACAGTTGACTGTTAGTTGAGACTTTTACAAGAGATTTAAAAAAAAAATGGTCAATCATTACTACTGTTTTCTGAAAAAATATGTTTTCACTTTTTTCTTCTTCTAATAAGTGCTATGTCTTTATTTTATGAAAATAGTGTCACATTTTTGTCTATTTTTTTTTTTGCATGTGACATAGTGAAAAAGAATATTTCATGACACAGTATACGTTTGTACTATGACGACAATTTATATGTAATATCTTCTTGTTAAATATTTTTATGAATTGTTGCTTTTGTTTATGATTTTTGTTGTTATTATGAAGATGAACGAGAACGTATTTAATTGATTGCGCTGATTTAAAACAATGAATCGAAAGTAAAGTCTAAATTGTTCGAATTGAACATTATTGAATTGTCGTGTAAAGAACTTAAAATATGACACATTTTATATGATCATATTTTTGAAAATACATTATCAAGACTGTGTGTGTACTATTATTACCAAAGTGATTATCATTACACGCCTATAACAAGGAGAGACAAATAGTCTTGTAGTAGGAACAATGATATCGAATTTTAAAGATGTTGAAAGTACAAAATTCTGTGAACAATCAATTCCAGTGTTTGATTTAGTAATCTTTTAAGAATTAATTCATCCTTGTTACTTATAACTGAAATCGAATCCGTTGATTCGCTATTTTAATTCAAAATGTTTGTTTGTTTGTCAAAGAATACTTTCTGACTGATTCATTTTTGAGAATTCATATTAATAAATAAGACATACAATGTGTATTTCGATTCAAATAGGAATAAATTGCAGTTCAGTTATTTGTTCGATATTTTCATTACTTACTTTATTTTTAGATGAATGTGGTTAGTTAAAACTGAGTCGACTAAAATATATTTTGAAATGTTTACTTGATTTTCATTTTTTGTGGAAATCTCGATCATTTATCAACGTGAAAAAAATTTAAAACAAATTAAAGTACCCAGATAGGATAGAAATACAGATTAGTCGACTGACTTTTTGATGGAAAATCGTATGTAGGTAATTAAAGTTCTTTTATTATGGGCAAGGAAAGTGAGGGCATGTTCTTGTTAAAATAAGCAGAAGGAAGACTATTAGCTAAGTGTAGGGAAGAGAAGATGTAAGTAAAAAGATGACGTTGTAAGTGAATTGATCTTTTCAATAAATCGTACCTAAATTAGTAATTCGATTTTCTTAATCGACAAAGTTATATTGAAAAATTTTAAATTGATATTTTCTTAACCAATTTGATGAGCTCTGTCTAACGATGTCAAAAACAAGGAAAAATAATTTTTGCTGACTTCTTGCATTTTCGGCACCTTAGAATTTTTATTTTTAAAATCTTTCTTTTGTTATTGATAAAGATGACCACGGCATCAGCAGTTTCATCTTCTAAAAGTCCTTTAAATAGTGAAAACGGTAATATAATTGGTATATAGTCATGATGTGAATAGTCTAATTTCTTTTGTGTGTTTAGATTCATCATCGCCTGTTAAAGTATTTCGTTGTACAACAAATCGTCCTGCTGCCAGTGATGATGAAACAGATGACGAATTAAATGTACAAACTTCTGCCACATCTACCACTACAAAATCCAAATATTCTCCTACTCAAAACTCTAAATCATCTCTATACGTCATGGATGACGATAATCAACAAACTCAACTTTATGATTATGATGATTTATCTCTGACACTCGCTGATAAAGATGAACAAAAAAGTGAAACGCCAAAAAAGAATGGTGCTATAAATGTCAATAAGAAGAATGTGTCAACAACCTCTACATTTAATACCACATGCAGTGATGATGAAGAATTATTAGCAAGTGTCATTCAATTTGAAGAAAATAAAGGTAAATTGGCTGATAGTTCAATTCTTATAAGCAATATTGTAAGCACGAAGAGAAATCTCATCATTGCAAAAACATTTGATACTAATTGTCAACCCGTTAAAAATAAACAAATTTCTTATCATTCTTTTTATTATAGAACAATCATTAAAAACATCATCATCACCATCACCATCAACAAAAAGTGGATATTTCAAACCAACACCTACGTCAGATGTTGGATTTTTAAAAGGTTATAGTAATCGCCATGAAATATGTGGACTAAAACCAGTTGGTGAGTCAATGTACTTTATTTGCTAAAAAATAAACAAATTTCTTATTCTTTTTATTATAGAACAATCGTTAAAAACATCATCATCACCAGCACCATCGCCATCAACAACAAGTGGATATTTCAAACCAACACCCACATCAGATGGTGGATTTTTAAGAGGTTATAATAGTCGCTATGAAATATGTGGACTAAAACCAGTTGGTAAGTCAATGTACTTTATTTGCTAATGATACTGTTTTCGACAGTGTGGAAATAAAACTTATCTCAAGTTTCTAACACGATGATCTACATTAGCTAGTCAAACTTTGAATTTTATTTATAGCAAAAGATGAAATTTCGCCAATTAAAACGAGCATAAAAAGACAAATTAGTAGTGACGAAGATGATATAACCATCACAAGTACTTCAAAGCCAGCAACAAAAATTGTTCGATTACCAGTTAAAAAATTACCAGGAAAAAATGATTTAATTGATCCACCAATAATAATATCAACAAAAAAATTGCCTTTATCGCCTGAATCACCAGTAGCATTTACTTCGACATTTATGCGACCACCGTTTTCTTCCGTTTCAATGGAAACAAAACAACGAACGTTACCAATGTGGCTCGCCGCGAATAAACCGTTGTCCCAAGATGTCGAATCAGAGCCAAGTATGTTGTTTTTCTCAACATCTTTCAAAGATCGAAATAGATAAAATAAAAACAATTTTTGTCGTATTACCATAGATCTTGAACAGTTTTATTAGGAACATCAAATTCTGTCTAAAAATGGGCAGCAGTCATTTCTAATGTTTTTTCGAGATATAGAAGGAACAAGACACTAGTCGACAATCAGTTAAGACGGAAAAGTCGAAACCACTATGCAGTTTTATTAGAGATGAATTGGAGTCGGAATCAGCTTCAGAAAAACTAAAACGTACTTTTTACAAAATTATTTTTCGCCTTAGCTTCTTGCCTCAGAACTAAAATACCCTTGTCAACACTTTAAGGCGTAATTTAGCTTATCATCGACTGTGGTGAACTTAAGAAACGCGTTACATAGTAACACTAATCACTCATAATGACATTGTTCTTAAATATTTGTAATAGTCCAAGTTATCTCATTTTAGCACTATTCTAAAATTTCCTCATGATGTTTTTTATTTATAGAAAGGTTTTTCTTCTAATAGTTGACCCACACCTGGAAAATCTGACAGAAATCAGCTCTGAAGTTGTCACTAGAAGCAAATTCAGTCCTGATCCCATCACTAAACTAAGAGTTGACTGATCTGATCAGCATTTTCAGTGCTGAAATTAGTAGACACATATTCCAGTCCTGATAATAATGTATAGCTCATTCACCTTTGCAGATCGAGTTATGCTAAAAGAATCACTAAATAAGTGAAAGGAATACAAATGTATAAAAGTCAAAAGCATAAAAGAAGTTTAACTTTGGATCGGATACAGGTCAATGTTCCATAACTCAACTGTCTTGACATCATGTTCTCGATTTCAGCAACAATGAACGAAGCAACAGAAAAAATATTAAAGAAATCGCGTGCACGTCGTCGCTGTGATAATGATTTTCCCATGACACAATTCATGGCCCAAGAGCAATTGCGGCTGCGAGAAAAACTCATGAGAAAACCAAAACCATTAGAAGTTACCGACGATAAAAAACAAACAGGTAATTAATCGTATAGTTGAATATCTTGTATTTAATCTATTCCAAATTTTCAGATTCACTAAAAACGCCAGTATCAACTACAACAAAAAGAAAATTGGTGCCGAATGGGAATGATTTACCGGCAAGAAAAAAAACACGCCCCACCACTGTAAATCATCCCTCTGCTCATATTAAAAATGAGATTACAAAGACTTGTTTATTCTAGTCCACTCCTGGCGTAGTCCAATCTTCATCCTCAAAATCAACTCCTATTACTGTAAATGCATTTGATCAATATATGAAAGATGTGACAGAAACATTTACTAGGATAACGATTACAAATACTACCACAACGTGTACAACAACAGCAGCTATCAATAACAGTTCATCATCAGTTGTTACCAGCATCAACACTACATCATCACCGTCATCGACACTTGTTTCAAGTGTGATGCCTCTCTCATCCACAACAACCAAAAAAAAGATGCCGCGTAAAATTCATTTATACGATGATTATCTTATGTACATTCTAAAATGGCCCGTTCAATGGTTACAAGAAGCAGGTAAACCCCCAAAAAAGTAAATTTTACAGTTAGTTTCGCGAGAATTTAAAGTGCACACACACACATGAGATGAGCATCTTGTCAATTTAATCAAACAGTGACGTTAGATACCTTCATATAAACGAAAGCAATACAGACAAATGTTTTTTGCCATGTAACAACTAAGACTTCAGCGCATCTTTTCATGAGAAAATAAGATTTAAAATGTTTTCGGAAGAAAGACGACGTAGCTGAACACAAAGTTGCCACACAAAGAATTTCAATCGAAATCTGCTGCCATTTGTTTTATAGAGTCCATACGTGCAGCAATGTAGCCTGACGATGTAGCCAACGAACCTAATATTACTACTTTTTATTAGATAACAGGAAATAACAGTAACAAACGATTAATTTCTAGTTGAAGTATACCTACCATCTTGTTCTGTATAAACTGGTGTATATATATTCTTTGCTTCTTTATGAGGACGGTATATTCTACAGTCAAAAGTCAAGTATATTATGAAAAAATGATATTTGTGTTTTGACTAACTTTTATGTGTGTAAAAAGTGTAAGTAAAACTTACAAGAGAGAAACAGTTGAAATTGCAAGGATACATTGCAAAAAATAGACAAGTACAGAAGTACTCAATGATGAATAAAGCCTAAAACACGGGGATGCTGCCTCTAAAGTTAGTGGCGTCTCGGTTTTCTGTATTCTGCAAATGTTCTATTCTCGCATTTTAACAGGAACCACACTCAAAATACCCTTCTTCCAATGTTAATTCAACTCCTCCGCTCAATTCAGTCTTCTTTTATTTTTTTGGCTGCCAGAAAAACAAATTTTTGTCAAAAGCAAAAACTTTTTCGAAAATGTGCCACCACATGTCTTCCGTGCGGCATCATATCTCAAACGCACCATCTGCGTAGACGTTCCTGTTTTAATTCAAATCTGGCGAGGCTCTTTGATGTCTCTTAGATGTATACGCTAATCTCAGCCCTACATTGATTATCATTCTGCTGTGGCATCGTTTCTCTGAGAACTTCAAAATTGGTCTTAATTGACCGTTGATAGCATCAGAAATTAACTCTGAATCCTGTGGCGATGTTTCCAATTAAATTGAGAAGTCGTTTGATAATAATTAACATTTTATCCCTGACGTAAACTTTACGTGCTATTTTCATGTGTTTAGAACTGGAACAAGGTTGTTTATACAGAAATTTTCTTGGTGAGAATATTTCACCAACACCCATTATGGAAGTATACGATTCATTTTATGAATACGAAGAAATTACATTGCCGTGGATGCTCGAAGAAACGTGGGAACAAGTATATAAACCAAGAGCTAACAATAACACAACACTTTTCATATTCTCTCGTGTTCAGGTGATACGCGATGTGAAAATAACTCAACAAAAATCATCATCGACAACACCAGTCGAATTGAATTCGGTTATTGCTCAAGCACGTCAAATGGTATCTGGAGCAACAGAATTAAAATGTCAAAGTTAGAAGTTATTAGAAAATCTATGACGGCAAAAAAATGACTTTTCGTTCTTTTTTAGTTCTAACAAAACGTGGTAAACGCGATCAACAATTACCAATGGACGATGATCTGATCATTGTGACATTAAATACTGATAAAAAACTATTTGGTTTAATTCGAAATACCGAACGAATATTAGAACGGGCGAAACTCCACAAGTCGTTTGGTAAATATAGGCCTACAGAAAAAAGTTACATCTCATTCTATTAAACACTGGCTACGTTTTACGATATCGACCGTAATAGATGTGTTTCTTCGTTTTAGCTGATAATCCTGATGTGAAAGCAAAGCCTCCATCTTGGTCGTGTTCTGAGTACCAAATACTTATATGCAATAATGGAATGAAAATTAATGATGGTTCTAATATTCGAATAAAAGTCAGTTGACATATTGTTTTTTCTACTTTATTATGATACATCTTTTTTCTTCAAACTTTTAGCTTATCACATCGTTAACAGCAACATTGAGAAGATTTCGAGCTTTATCATCAATGCGTGTTTGTCCATTATTTGAACATTTACTCACTCCGCAGTTGGATGACCCCGTTTTTCAAATAAGTCAGAAACAAATACAAATTGATGAAAAACATCTCACAGTAAGATCAGTTTCGTTGATAGAATACGTGATTTCATATGTTTCAGTTTACTTAGGGCTATAATGATTCACAACAAGCTGTTATCAGTGAAGCGTTTTCAATTGCTTGTACTGAAGAAAAAGAAGAACAAGCCAAAGTCTATATGGTTCAAGGACCGCCGGGCACCGGTAAGAAGAGCCTCATTTACCATAATGAAAGATACTACAGCTAATTGGATAATAGGTTTTTGACGAGATTTTTTTTGTGCCTCATGAACAATCTCAGTTGATGTATAAAATAAATACTATCTTTTCTCTCTCCTTTGGAAATACCAATGGATTGGCATCATTCATCCTTAGTCAAGTTTTATAATTACGATGACTAATAACAATATGGTTGATGATGTCAGAAGTTTGCGAACTGTAAGGAAGATGTAAAGCCATTGAAATTGACACTTGTCAGTCAGTACTCTACACCAATAACGGTAGTTGCAAGGCAGATTATACTTCTTTCTTCTAGTGTTTTGAGAGAGAGAAGATAATACCAGTTAGACTCCAGAAGGTCTCAATATATTGAATTATTTACTAGAGGCGGTAGATAGTCGCACTTAAATGATGTAACGAAATAACAATGTATACATCTCATTGCTTTCACACGATCTGATTCTTATCCATCTCGTTTCGTTTAAGGCCTCCCTCCCGTTAGAAACCTATCTCCACAACTGTAAGTCCGAGCTTGACCAAACTTTTAGGAGATATTGACCTTGTATAAGTATGGTGACGAAATTTTTTGTTTGGCTTCATCGTGCATGATTTGTGAGATGTTGCCACAACAGTGACCAGAATGGGGCTATTCGTAGCTGCAAGATTTCTCAGTAACGAAACGTCGTGAAGAGCTCGAGCTGGTGTTAGCTTGACGAAAAATACATGTGGCTAGAGCTAGATTTTTGATATTTTACTTTTCAAATTAATGGTGAGTATCGAAAGTGCAAAACTTCAAAAAGCTGCATTAACTTGCATAAAGATATTTTTCTAACCACAAACCTAGGCCGAATATCAAAAATCGGGCTCTATTAGCCTCTAGCAACATGTGTCAGCTTCAACTTAAGACCTTCCCGATCTTTCTGCAATGTTTCGTTACCGAGAAATCTTGCAGCTACGAAATGGTGTTAAGGTGAAAGTCGCTTTCGAGATATGGTCGCGCCAGTACCTGATGCATGTTTTAGGGCTTCCGGTAAAACTCTCATAACCCTTGATTGGAATATCATTCAGAGCTGGCAGATATCTCATTTTGACCAGAAATGTTTGCTGTATTTCATGGTGTTATTGAAAATAGTTTTGGAATTCTAAGTTGATGTCTAAATAACTGCTGAATATTATACATAGTTTTTTAAATTTAAATGCATTTAACGTTGCTTTTTAAGCGAAATGTTCCTCTTTCGCACTCGTCTTTCAAGAAGCCATTTGTATTAGAGTTACTGTCTCAATGCATTAGGAAGAGCAGTACGATCCTAAAAACAGTTTATTTGTTGTTCAGCTGTATTTATCTTGTTGCTTGTTTCAGGCAAATCACAAACCATCACTGGTATTGTTCGAGCTGTACTAAAAGTAAGTCTTTTATATGTCAGTGTTTTTACAGACTAAAGTTGTCATGTCTTTCTTTTCTAACAGCACTATTCATCACCACAACCAACAACAACAACAACGGATGGTTCAGCAACAATCAACAAAAAAAAGAAAATGAAAATTCTTATATGTGCACCATCCAATGGTGGATGTAATGAAATTGTCAGACGACTATTGACAATTGATACAGCAAAACAAGAGCCAGAAAACGGGACTTCCGAAAGTACAACAACAACTACAACAAATAATAATAATAACAAACCGAAACGTAAGGAGGGCACACATTTTGTAGAAGTTGATACAGTTCACCTGTTGACTTTGCCTGTTTATGTTCAGTACCATTCAAATTGATTCGTTGTGCTCGAGGTGGAACCGTATCAGAAGATATTGAATCTGTGTCGATCGATATATTAGCTCAAAAACGATTGGAAGAGGGTAAGATAGGCTTTTGTAAATGATATGTGTATGTATGTCAATACCCATTACATGTTAGAATTAAACAATGCTCATCAACATGAAACACTTGAACGTAATATTCAACATAAAGTAAAAACGAAACAACAACTTGAAACACGCATTGCTGATGAAAAGAAACGTCTTGGATCGAATTCGGCAACCAGTGAACAAGTAGAATGAGCAAGATATGTTTACATTAAGTAGCATACTACAAATTTGTTTGTTATTTAGTTAAAGGATCTTCAAGCTAATTTGCATGAGGTCAAACAAACTATAACAAAATTACAGCAAACATCAAGAAAAGTAAAGTAGATCATATTTTTGAGTAGAAAAGATTTTTGTTTTAATATTGTGTTTCAGTCTATGCCGGAAAATCTTCGCCGCCAACGCGAACGTGAAATTAAGTGTGAATTATTAGAATCAAGTGATATTGTTGTTAGTACATTAAATTATGTTGGTAATACAATTTTTGATCAATTTTGTCCATTTGATGCTGCTCTATTTCTCAAACAACAACAACAACGACAACAACATCCGTCAACTACATCTGCCACCACCACCAAATTAATACAACCAAAAATACAATCATCATTATTTAATTTATTGATAATCGATGAAGCAGCACAATGTTTAGAAATTGATTCTTATATTCCATTACGTTTAGGAATCAATCGAATTATTCTAGTTGGAGATCCAGAACAACTGTACTTAGATATACTCAATTTGATGATATTTTACACTTATGTTGTGTTTTCTTATTTTTAGACCGGCAACAGTTCTATCTAAACGTGCTCTCGATAATGGATTAAATCAATCATTATTCGAACGTTTATACAAATTATTCAAATATGAAGTCGAAAATCCGATAAAAATGTTAAATATTGTATGTAAATGAGATACTCTTCTCCTAGGACACACACATATTTGTTCTTTCTCTCGTTTAGCAATATCGTATGCACGATGAAATATGTAAATTTCCATCATTACACATTTATCGTGGTAAATTACAAACAGATAAATTAACAAATCAAAAACGGTATACTAAAAATAAAGTTGTCTCATAAGATAGATAGCTATATAAAAGTTGTTTTTTTCTTTAAAGAAAAAAATTTCATTTGAAACCTTATATTGTTCTCGATGTTGTCGATGGTCAAGAAGAATTTGATAATATTACACAATCCTATTATAACAAATTAGAAGTTCAGTTTATTGTTCATCTTGTCAAATATATTACAGAAAAAGGAAAAGTGCCATTAAATCGTATGTATAGAGTAACATGAAGTATAGCCTATATTTTATCGATTATTAATGATATTTTGTTCTAGAAATTGGAATTATTACACCCTATGCTAAACAAGTACAATTTATACGTGAAAATTTAATGTTAAATAATTTATGTCAAAAACTAGACATTGGTACTGTTGATTCATTTCAAGGTCGTCAAAAAGATGTTATTCTTCTATCATGTGTACGAGCTACTCAACAAAAATTACAATTAGATGATAGTTTTACATCGACAACAATTGGATTTGTTTCAAATCGTCAACGTCTCAATGTTTCAATTACCAGAGCAAAATATGCCATGTATATTGTCGGTCATCTTAAATCGTTAACGGTATGTATTACAATTTCAGTAGTTGCATTTAAAATGAATTTTATAGGCGATTTGTGTGTATTGTAGGTCAGTGACGATTGGTCAAAACTGATATCAAATGCCCGTCAACGAAATTGTATTTTAGAATTAAAATCATCTGATCAACTTGATCACTTGATGAAATCACATCTTCAAAAGCAACAACAACAACAACAATCAAAACAGGTGACATGATAATTGAGTTTGGTGCTTTCGGTGCTCTCTTTTCTTTGCTGTTTGTTCGAGTCATTGTGTGAAGTTTTTGTTGTAATTTACATATTTTTTTTCGTGTTTGTTTATGTTTTTCTTTTTTAATTTATTGTTACATTTCCATTACTGTATATTTACTCTTTTTTTCTGGTGAAGAATCTGGTTTTTTTTTACTGGTCAATATTTGTGTTTCGGTGTTTTTACTGCTACAAGACAAGATGTAAGCTAAAATGATGATGAATTTTTTTTGTATTTGTAGTAATTAAATAACAACAAATAGTAAATTATTGTGATAAAAAAAAAACTTGACCTTTTCACTTTCACAGTCGATAGACGTTTCTCAAGTGCTTTTTTTGATATCTTATCAAAGTGAATTTATAGTAGAATTATTGATGTTCAACATTTTTTTGGACATTTGAAACATTATTTTCATAGGAATTTGTACTATTGAAAACAAAAAGACTGATTTAGATGAAATATTCAAAAATAGTAAAAGAAATTAAAGATTTGACACATTTTACTAAGATATGTCGATTATCAAACGATATCCTTTTCCGTATGTTCTAATTGTTAAGATCTCAAAACAGAAACACATTACTTGAAAGTATGTTTGTTATCCTATGTCAAGAAACGTTCTCACATTCCATTTCTTCTGATAAAATTCATACTGCACCGAGTTAATTTATCGAAGAATGATTTGGAATGAAAATTCAAGTTTAATTATACACTACACGATAGCTACTGTTAGTGCCCTTCTAATCAATTATAGTCACATCGACTTTTCTATTATTTATATAGAGTGACTTTTCTGTTGATATTCTCTATTTTTTTCACGTTGATATCGTAGAGATAATAGGATGTTCCTTCTTTGCTCGTATATGTATATACTGGCGAGTAATCTGATCTATGTTTTTCTTTTTCTCCTTTCTGTTTTAAGATCAACCAAGAGCAAACGAATCATCTGTTTTTTTTGTTACGGGAAAATATCGGTAGCAAATAGATCTATTAGATTTCTTCTTCCTACAATATGTATACGTGTCAAAAGTCCATCTAGTACCATCATAATCATTGAATAGAACAGAGAAAATAGTAAATAGAGGATCACATATTTTTGTAGTATTAACACTTTTAACTATTTTTTTAAACACAAAAGTGTAGTTAATCGATAGCAAATAGGTAAGATTTGTTTATATTTTTGAATAATCTCAATGTTTCTCTTAGTTCATAGAAGTCTTTTTATGAATGATAAGAATCGAATTGTTGTTATTTTGTCAATGATTTTTGATTTAAAGATTTTTTGTACTTCTTTTATGTATATTTTAATTATTTTAGCTGAAAAATATGTTCTATAAATATTATTTACTATTATCTATTTTACCATTGATTAGTGAATGTAAAAAATATCGTTTATTTGGTGAAGAAGAAGTCATTTCATCTGATAGTCGATTATTAATCGATATTGACATTTACAATCGACCATACACACTTCCTTATTTATTTTATCAATTAGAGAATCTTAAATGTCCATGTCAATGTTATTTAGGTAAGTCAGTTTTTTTCATACAATTAGTTTAACTCTGTGAACGACATTTCACTAGGTATCAAGTGTTTTTGAAAATGATAAACAATAAAAATCAAGCTACCTAAATGTTAGAATAAAGAGTATAATACTGCTACGAAGAACATTTTAGATGAATTAAAACCCACTTTAACTATTTATTATGAGCTTTTCGATGAATGCTTTTACCAAACAACATGACAAGATACAGAGAAATTAATCAGAGATGGGAGAAAGTACAAAGTTTGTCCCGAGATTCTTTTTAGTTATGAAAAGTTATACTGATAGATGACTGAATATGTCCTTTAGTTTTTAACTCCCTTTACTTCTTTTACTACTTTTAGTTATAAAGTGAGAGTGAAGATAATAGTTCTGATAGGCGTGAAACAGAAATAGTAAAGGAAGTAAAAGACTAAAGGGTGTAAGAGACTAAAGGCAGTAAAACACTTAAGGGACTAAAAGTGTGACAGATATAATAGTACGAAAGTATAGTAAGACTAATAAGCTAAAATGAGAGCTGTAGCCTTGTATGTAAGCTAAAAACATCTCGCGACAAACTTTGTACTATCTCCCAGCCCTCAAATTAGTACTATTATATACCACCTATATCAGTAATAGTAAATCTGACTGAAATCTGATAGAAAAGGAGAGTGAAAACATGAACAAAAAGAAATGTGATCAGACCATATTATACGCGTGCAAATGTTCGTAGAACTAGGTGCCAAGAAATTTTTTCTAGGAAGGAGGGTCAATAAACTTTTTAGAGTGGTACACGAAAAAATGTACTTCCCAGAGAGGTACGCACGTTTTCAATTAAGCGTTGTTCGTTTCTTTTACTTCGAATTTTAAGAAAATACACTGCTGCGAAATAGAATTCTTCATAGCACATGAATTGCTTCTTGTTCTTGATATTTTTTTCCAGCAGAGACAATTGTCCACAACTGCTCCGCTGGCGGTCCATCAGTGAAAAGAATGCAGATTAGTGTGCTAGAGTGAGAATTTTACGTTCTTTTACGAATGTGTATTCAAAATATGAGGAGAAATATAAATCATACTGAAATGTTTGAAAAACTTTTTAGATAGAAAAATATGAGATTTCTTTTGACGTTGAATTGTAGAGCAAACATCTTTCTACAAAATGATGTGCTTGAAGAATTTAAGGCGCGTAAGGAGAGCAGATAACAAACATTTTACTGAACCCTACTTTTCATGTCATAAACGTAAAAACGTGAAATTTGTAAAAATTTAATTTTTCAACAAGTGCCTTTTCGTTGTAACACACTAGATTTGGCTATTCTTTTGAGTTCTAAGATTTGAATTATTGTATTTAGTAAAGCGAAAAGTTTGTTTCACAAAACAGCATAGAGTAAAATTCGTTTGCTTTACATATTATCCAACTGTTAGTTTCGTATTCCACTAAAACTTTTTATTCTCAGTTCATATTTGATTCTTTGCGTATTTTATTGCTCTAATATTTCGTCTTTCCTTCTATTTAGATTTTCGTTTATATCACGTGTACAATACAACAACTGAAGATGAAACAACAAAACTTGTTAAAGAATGGTTCGATTATGCTCAAAATCATTTGAAATCAAAATTATTTGTTGATATTCAAATTCATGAATGGACATCAACACCAACCAGTGATGGACCCCATCGTCTTCAGGATGTTATTGAACGTTGTAAAATTTTAAATATTAACTATTTAGCCATGTTTGATTCTATGATTATTCTTCTCGAACCTCAAAAATTATTATCTAGTTTAATTCTTAAAGATAAACCATTAATTGCACCATTATTACGTTCAACAAAAGCCATGTATACATCAACATTTTGGTTATACGATTCTACAAATGATTTAGACCAATATCAACAAATCTATGATCGTGTAAAATTAGGTTGTTTTAAAGTTAATGGTGGACTTAAAGATTTCTATTTTTTTAATTTTCAACATTCAAATGTGAATCAAACATTTTTACACAAATATGATTATAAACAAAACGAAGTTGCAGGTAATTAGTACGTCATACACTCTAAAAAAGGTTGTAGATTAATAAACTACAATAAAAGAGTTTTTTAGTCCCAAAAAACTCTCCCAAAAACCGTGAGTTTTTCATTTTGAAACGATCACGAACGCTTTTTAGTTTTTTGGCATAAAAAACCCGTTAAAAAAGTCTTTTGAGATTTTTTTATCAGTTTTTTCAAAAAAACTGTTTTATTGTAGTTTATTAATCTACGACCTTTTTTTTGAGTATACTATCAGTACAGTGGACAACTATCGAAACATTAAGCAAAAAAATCAAAAGCGCACTTTGTGCAGATTAGTTAGAGGTGAAATAGACTTTAAGATATGGGCTAATTGTTGCCAGAACATGTTTTGATCCAACTATTAAAAATTGTAGGAAAAAATTTGACCAAAAATTAATCTAAAAACACAGGGACGGATAATAGTAATAGTAAAACCCGAAGACACCTACAGACAGCACATAGACATCCACAGATAGCCACTGGCAGCTGTACAGACAGCCAGAGCCCTGCAGGTTGCCAATATTTGGCAACCTATAACCTAACCTATAAAAAATTTCACAACCTAATCCTAACCTAACCTATGGATTCGACAACCTAATCCTAACCTAACCATTGAAAAAAAAATAGAACAACCTATAACCTAACCTAGCCTATAACTTTTGCAACCTAATCCTAACCTATAGGTTAGGTTAGGTTAGGTTAGGTTAGGATCAACCTGCAGGGCTCTGCAGACAGCATAGAGACACCCACAGATAATCCAAAATAGCTACACAGACATTCACTTCTGCGAACATGGGAGCGACACAGAAGTGGATGTCTGTGGGTACCTCTATGCTGTCTGTGTAGTTGTCAGTGACTATCTGTGTAGTTGTCAGTGACTATCTGTGAATGTCTGTAGGTGTCTGTGTGTGTCTTCATGTTTTACTATTACCCACACAGAGACATAGGGGAAAAAATTTCTGATAAATGCACGGATATTATAGTTAAAAATGAGAGAGATAATGATTTGTCTGTGCGAGAGTGAAGAAAGTTTTTGTTCTGGACGTAAATCTTCGCAGAAATGACATTATTTTCCAAGCTAATGATGTTTCCAGATTTCTGGTATAATGAGTGACCTAAATGTTCCCAGGTTTCAAATTAGGCGAACTTTTTGCAGTGCTTGCCTTTATGCCTCACATCCATAATATTAGCGTCAAATAGCGTCATCGTAATTCTAGACGTTAGTATGAGGTTTTCAGAAAACTATAGCTTGTTAGAAATCTTGCTTTTAAGCTCAGAAGCACTTTTAACCCTTTCAGGACCGGTTTAATTTTTATATATACAGTGCTGTTCAAAAGTTTAAGACCTTTTTTATTTTGCAATATCCTGGCTTCCATGACAGATAGAGACTTCATCCTTTCGTCAAAAGAAAG
>CAJNOQ010000067.1:0-83986 GCA_905250885.1 Didymodactylos carnosus
ATAAGAAATAATTTTTTCAAGGAGATCAGGAGCAATTTTAGAAAGTCAGAAGTGAAAATGGACGCATTTCTGATAATTTTCACTCAAAATCATATTGGACCATTCTCTAGTGGAAACGGTTTTTCGTGCTTTTCTAATGATAAATAGAAATGCAATTAACCATATTCTGTAAAAACTCAACTACAATTACAATTCGCTTCTTGACAACCTATTTATATCTCCATCTTACGAATTAATGAAGATATCTTCGTGTTATGAATAACAACTACCCTTACATGATCATTGGTGCACTACTGACTTGATATAGCTCAAAAAAAGTGGCAACAAACTGACAAATGTTTTTTCAAACTATAAAAAATTCGGAGATAATCCTATTCGGATGTTCACGCTTTTAGTTCAGTTTATTTAGAGGCATAAACAAGTCTATAGTAAACCATACGCTTAAAGCAGAACTTATCTAAAAGTTTTGCCAACATGTCCGAGAGAAAAACAATGAAAGAAAGTACAACCAAATCAATCTAAGATAGAAAAAATAAAAACAGGAACAACAAACAGCAAGTGGCAGAAAGGAGTTACCTGAACAACAGAAGAAAATGCGAAAGAAGAGAGGAACAAAATAAAAGCATTTTTAAATTTTAACATGTAACCTCATAACATGCTTGAAAAATGGAAATGACGATTGGCTTGCAAAGCGAGCAATTTCAGTGGAATTCCACTCATAAGTCGTTCTCCAAAAAGAATGATGACTGAAAAGTAGAAAACTAAGTGAATGGGATGCGAACAGATCGGGGATGATTTCGAAGAATAACTGTTCGGGAAGTAAGAGGAGGCGTGTACACATTTGAATTCAAGGGAGACAAATTATTAACAATACGGTAGAAAGAAATAAGGCGAAAATAGCCTCTACGTGTTTCTAAGTTGGGGAGACCTAGTTTTACTACAAGATGTTGGCTGTTTACTGTATTAGCAAACACTCGGGAGATGATTCTAGCAGCAAGATGCTGAACGGATTCAAGTAGCTCAAGGTGGGTGGTACAGCACACCAGTAGTCAATTTTCGGTAATACGCATGTTTTATATAATTGCAAACGAATACGCTGCGGTGCGTCACGAAACACTCGGTTGATAGTCTCTAATATTCTTCGACAAGCTTCGTTTTAATTTGGTTACTAAGTCCTGACACGTTATAAACAACAATTAATTTTCATATATTCGTGAGGCTCAGCAATATTGGTTAGAAACACGTTCGAAATGAGTGTAATAAGTACTGTTTCTAGCAATAAATAAAACATTCAAAGAGAATGGTGGTGACAAGGATGAGTGACAATCGAATATAGATGACACCATAAAATCATATAAGTGAGAAAACCGATAATAAACAACACTACACCGAATCATCACATACTCTTACCTGTCGTACTTTCATTTTCAACGAAAAATATCTATCATAATATGAATCTAAAATCTGAGGGATATCGTTGTACATTTTTATTTCAAAAGTCAAAAAAAGAAAAAACATTTCTAACAATAAAATATTGTATCATAATTTAAAAAATCACTACTGTTCTATTTCTACAGAGAAAAACTTAGACAATATATGTACACAGTATTCAACAAGTAAGATTAGCATTATAGAAAAAAAGTCGATGGGAGTTGGTATCTCGTACATAAAAAAAAAAAGAAATAGTAGAAAACGGGTTGAAAACGTAGAAAAACAAGTTGGAAACATACGACAATATCACTGGTTCGTTTTCGTTTTATATTGCACCACTTTTTTCCGATGGATTTTTTGATTATACTTTTTAGCACCAAAAGCGATAAATAAACAGCATAAACAATTAAAAATAAAAACGATGTTCATTTTGCCCGTAAGATGTATGAATTCACCAAAAAAGAAAAAAAAAATGAAGAAAGAAGATTGAGTATGTTTTCATTTTTTTACTTAACATAGATCTACCAGATACGTGGATAGTTCTAAAAATACTTTGTAAATGAGTAGTAGTATTTATCAACTTATCGAGCATCATAAATAACATAACATGGCCCATTTCAACAATAGATAACCGTCATCAATGGACATTCTATCTTATCTTGGAAAATAGCGCACATATGATGAAAATATTTTTAAACACATATATAAATATTAGTTTTCTGAAAAATTAAAAAAAAAATAGCGATTATAGTCATATGTAAAATAACTCATATAAAGAATTTTTACATCTACAACTCGTTGAAAAAATATTTGTGTTTTGTTCTATCAAACAACGCATATTTTGAAAACGAAACAAAAGTACTAAGAGTTATAGGTATAAAAAAACAAAGTTTTAATTAAAAGAAAAATGCTGCGTCAAAATTATACAAAAATGCAGCTTGTAGAAAAATATAAAGTACAAATTAAAATCAGACAAATTTTTTGTCAAAATTCATTTCGTTGAATATGAAATCACTGTTAATGAGATGATGTATTAAATGACTGTTCAACGAAAAGAGTAGGCAGGATCTATAGTTTTTTGGTTACTATAAATGTGTATCTATTTCATTATAAGGTTTAGACCTATTTAATGATGTAGTTGTATCTAAAAATATATATAAATCATCTGACGGTGTTTTATTGTCAAATAAATCAAAATAATCGGGCTGTTGACCGTTAATCTGACCCAATGGATATATGAGCATATCATTTGAATTTGGACGGATAGGATTAGTCTAAATAATAATCAAAAATATTTTGAAAACATTTACAACAAGTTTCTTATATTGAAAAAATATTCATTTATTTTTGTCTAAAATACATCACTATACTTACACTGTATTTTTCAATAAGTTCATTAAGACTTTGAAATTTTTCATTTTTTGATCCAAGAAATCGATAATAATGATCATCACCACTATTACCACCATTTTCTGTGCTTAAAACTTCAATAAGTAAATGTCGACAATGATCCGAAGCTCGATAGGATAATGCATAACCAAATATTTTTTCATTTACACGTATCAAATAAGTTCCAATTCTTTGAGATTTTAACATTTGTTCAGCTTGTATTCGTGTTATTATACCTGAAAAATATATTCACACATCATTGTATAGACGAATAATGAAAGTAAATGATTTAATTTACCATGAAACCAACATGCAATGTGACCATTTGAAGATAAAAATGAACCATAGGGAATTTCTAATTCACGAAACCATTGTTTAACATCGTCACGTTTTGAGGGGACGGTATTTGAAGATAATAAACCTGATGTACTAAATAGTTGGAGAAAAGAAAAATCTGATAGATACTTTGTACTTTAATTTTCACTAGTGCAAAGGAAACAATATTTAATTGTTTTTCACCTACTTTGTCGACTCATTAATATTAAGTGGTTTATCGATTGTATTTGGCTTTGTTGTACTTCTTACAAATTCAATTTGTACCGTTTTCTCTTTCGATTTACTACGTTCACCATTTTGATCTAGATCAGTTGAAGATCTTAATATTGATGATGTTAACGGTGGTGCATGTAAAAAAGAATTTGATGCTGATGAATAGAATGAGGAGGATGGTGATGGCGATGTATCGAAACAGACATTTAATTGCATGGAATTACGATAATCAGTACGAACTTTTTTCGCTACCTCACGTTGAATGAGTTCAGCTTTTTTCGCTTTTTCCTCTAAACAGATAATAATATACACTGAAAATAGACAAGTTAGAAGAAATATAAAAAGGTAAATCGTACCGGCAGCTGCCCATGCTCGATTTCGTTCGTTTATATCATCATTTTCTTTCAACGATTTTCTTTGTTGTTCCTTTAATTTTTCTAATAATTCATGTTTACGTTTCTCTTTTAATCGTTCAAAATATGCTTGTTGTTTACGCTTCTCTTCTTCTTCTTTTTCCTGCAAAAAGAAAAATATACATATATAGACAACTTTTTCTTCTTGTTAGCACTTTATGTGTATTTTTTCCGTTGTTTTGATTAAAGTAAACTTAACATTCAACAGAAAGCGATTTTTCTATATTACTACCGTCATCAATCGTCTAGTTTCTATTTCCAAACGTTCAAATATTCTTCTAGCTTCTTGTATATTATTTGAAATTTCTTCAATTTGCTTCTTTCTAAAAGAAAAAAAGGCAAAAGATCAATCACATAAATGTATATTAGAGAATTGTTCACAATAGCAAAATAAACACTCACTGACAAAAAGATTGACAAAAAGCAAAACTTCCGTAAATTGAAAAATAATAGGCTAATGAAGAATAGCAATCAATTTTGACAGCATCTTAATCAAACCTACATAAGTTTGCTTATTTAGTCACAATTCACGAGACCAAATTTTGTGCTAAGATGCAGTGATAGGAGAAAACGCAAAGTGAACGATCTAATTCATGCATATATGAACAACAAGGCATGCACATGAAAAAAAAACACGAGAAAAGGAAAAAGCTACTTCTGCAGTGTTCTTATTGATTATATTTGTTCATCAATGTATCTATTCTAGGAAGCACCCTCTTTATAGGAAAACGGCATACTTTTGTCTACTGAGAAGTAACTTATTTCCCCCAAATCGATAGTTTACAAACACACGTACACTCATGAACCATACTTACTCTGCACGATGAACCGTGTAATATTTGATATTAGCTCTATAGTATTCAAAGAAGACGAATAATGTGTATAGATGTAAAAAGACCCAAACCAGTCAGTAGGAAAAAAATTCAAAATAGTAAAATGAAAAAACTCTCTTTACCTCAATTCTTCATCCAATAAACGTTTTGTTTCAACTTCCATTTTATTATGTATTTCCATTTCTTTTGCTTCTCTATAAAAATCAAAAATGAAATTATATATTTTAGTTAATATTTAGTATAAATATTAAAAATCTAACCTTTCTACATTTGTTTCTTGCTCAGCTTGAATCTCGATTTGTTCTTCTAAAATCTGTTCAATTGTTTTATCGTCTTTGTGCTCACCCATCACCTATAAAAATAAATTGTGAGAAAATGATAAACTGTTCACATGAACTAGAAGCTTTATTTGTTTTACTCACCCAAACCCATTCATTTCCGTCTGAGCCCAATTTAAATTTTACTTGTTTACCATCTACGAAAAATAAGGACAATCATATTTAATAATTAGTATTAAAATTAAATTAAAATAATTACTTACTCTTCAATTTTTTAAATTCTTGAATATTTTCTAGTTCTAATTCTTTTTCATGCCATCGACGAATTTGTTCTTCACGCATTTTACAAAATAACAATTGTTTTTGTTCATCAGGTAAACCAGAAATTATTTCAGGATCAACGTACAAATCACGAAGAATTTGTTGAAGCATATTGCTAATTTATAATTTAAACAGATTGAATGAAATTAGTGCTATACAAAGCACCATCTAAAATACAAATTGAAAAAATAAATTTTAACTAATATATCATAATACTACAGATAAAATAAATTAAAATAAAATATAGAATTATTAAATAAAGTACTATTCAAAAGTGTACATAATACTTTTTTCTCAGCATATACGTTCGAAAGCGTATGATTTCTTATACGATACTAAGTTTTCAAGGTTAAGTGGGTTATCAAAATACGACTGCCGTCTAATATTACCTTCTTATTATAGACAATGAAAATTGTGGAACAAACATTTTTGTTTATGCATCATTCAATGCTATTTTCGAACAAAGCGGTCTCTATCAACACAATCACAATAATGTTAGTCTCAAGGTTCAATTAGAAGGAAAAAAAAATAATATCAATTCTAATTATCACATTAGAAGAAAAAATGACAAGGCAAATTAATAAATAAAATCAAAGTGTGGCTATGTGGCTTTGATTTCGATTGGGTCACAGTAATCATTAAAATATCGTAAAGACCTCTTGAATTAACCTCTGTATATTAAATAATCGTCATTGGTCTATATTTCTAAACAATTGTATAAATAGGAAATTGTCGGTACCTTTCCACAGTGTATGGGACTGTACTTTGTGAATTCTTTATCTGAACTTTCACAACATTTTATATTCAAATATCAGATTGTAGAGAAATATTTTGACTAACATATGAGACGATTTTCAGCATCTAATCGTCACACATTCATCTAAGGCGCTGGGCAAAATTTATACAAGATTGAGCGAAAAATTGATGGAGAAAGTACGAAGTACCGACAAATCCCTAAAACTCTTTTATCCACGATTTTCAGATGAGGCGATAACTGTTTTTTCATCTTGTCATTGTTTTTGTAAGGATAAACGAAATAATTGAACATTTTTCACTGGAATGCAAACTATTTCATTAAAGCATTGATTATACGCCTAAAATATGAAAAGCAAATTTTTGAGAGCTGAATGATTTATCTAGTTTTTTACTTAGAAAAATATGGAACTATATTTTAACGAGTTTTGAATTTAGAAGCTATGAATATCAAATTTTCCAATATAATCTTTTCATTTTTATCTTCTTTTATATTTTATTCTGACAATAGTCAAAAATTCACCAATGGATTCTAAAGAACTTGAAACAATTTCTTCTTCTTCTTCGAGCAATAATAACAATATCGACATAGGACATGAGAAACATCAAACAAAACAATCAGTTGAGGAGGTAGATCAAACCTCTTTTTCGTTAGACGAAGACAAAACAATCATTGCTAGTGCTACTTTACTTTCTAAAAATGATACTTCTACTAATTCGTCAACACCAAACACTGTTATATCGATTCCTATAACAATAAAAATAAAATATAAAACTCAAATATTTGATATCAAATGTGATCTTTATGATACACTGAAAGATTTGAAAGAACAAATTGATAAATTAACCGATATAGATCCAAAAGTACAAAAATTAGTCTATAAAACAATATCGACAAATAAATCAGTTGATACAATAACATTAAAAGATTTAAACATTGTCGATGGAACAAAATTATGTAGGTATTCTGTTTTTTTTTTCTTTAGTGAAGATTATTTCTGATAATCTTGTATATTTTAATTTTCAGTATTAATTGGAGCAACTAGATCTGAAATGTTATCAACAACGGCAACAGGAGCATCAGGAACAAGTGGAAAAGATTTTTTGGATGATCAACAATCAAAAAAGAAAGAACCATTATCAAAAATGACACAACATGCTAAAATATTAAAAAGAGGAAAACCAGATAATGCTGGAGTAAATGCATATCTTATAATTATTATACATCTTTCTAACTTTTATGTTTATTTATATTTTTAGATTGGTATTCGAAATGTGAATGAACCATTGCCATTATCGCTAGATGGCATGTATATGTCAACATTAAATCAACGTGAAAAACGCGTACGTTTAACATTTAAATTAGAATTAGATGAAGTATGGGTAAATACAGCCGAAACGACAATGAAAATACAAATGAGTCAAATTCGAAATATTGTTGATGAACCTATTGATGGGCACGAAGGCTATTCAATAGTTGGATTACAAAAAGGAACAACTGAACAGTCAATTATATGGATCTATTGGGTACCGTCACAGTATGTTAAGGCGATCCGACAAGCAATTCTATCAGATAATTAAAAACTTTTATTTATTAATCAAAACAACAAGCCTAGCTTTAATATTCGGGATTTATAAAAAAATATTTCAACGAATTCCATGTCAATTTTATATTGTTGTTTAATTTAGAAATACTGAAGTTTTTGATTAACATTGATAATTATATGAGTTTTCTAGTATGACACTACTGACTGTATAAATTTATCTATCAAAAACTACTAAGTATAATTCATCTAACAAACAATGTATTCCATGTGTGTTTGTTAGTAATTGTTGAAAAATAAAGATTGGACACACTATTCTTCTTTTCTCTTTACCTTTTTCTCATTTCAACTTTTCTTTTTCGAAATTCTATTGAATCAGAAATGTGAAACATTTCTACTTACTAATCTAGAGCACCATTTTTATGCTCGGAAAGTAAACAAAAATAAATTGTTTTTAAAAGTATCTATCTACTGCTTGCTCAACAATTGTTTACTTATTTCTTTTTTTTTGCATTGTTAATCTACAGAACGATGATTAAAAAAACACTACGTTTTATTCTCTCGGTTTTCTTTTAACCAAGTGAATCTAATGTTTTTCTGTTATTTTTTGTTGTTTATAAAAACCAAAATGTTGTTATTTATGGAGCGTATTTCCGGTGCTATACGTTGTGTTACCTAATTTTTTTGCTAATGAAAGTCAAGCGACTACTTCCAAAAATCTGTTTCATGTTATTCTGTATTTTTGCGCTGGTCACAATGAATGACTATTTGTTATTTTCGTAGTTTTTCTTTTTAATCTTAAATGAGGACAAATTCATCTAAAGCATGTCTGATGACATTTTTTTCTCTAAGTGTCTCGGGTGTTTATCTGCACTCTTCCATCAAAAATGACACTTTTATTCTTTTTTTTTGGAATGGTATTTTTGTCTTTTTCTGTTTATATAAATATGGATGCGTATGCTTTACTGCAAACAGAAAAACATCGGTTAATATCAAAATATAGAATATTAGATAGACATACGATGAAAGCGACAAGAATTTAGATCGATCTTAACGTTCTAGTTGAAAATTTTGTGCGGTAACTATAGAAGCCTATACTGATGATCACTTCTCGTATTCTTACTTGTAAATTATGCAAAACGATTCGAACATGATCTGCAGTCATCAGTTACAGTATTATCAATATTACGATTTCTTATCACCTCTAAAAAAACTCATTCCGAAAAGCAACAGATGTTATTAGACAAGACAATAGACGTACAATAACTCATTGTCATTGGTTTTGAAAGTTGTCGTAATTTTGAAGAGAAATATGTTTATAACGAAATACAGCCTTTCACACAGTATATTTCTTTCCAAATTAGCCTCTTCTGAATAGGACATTAACATGGGCACTCAATGGCATAGAAGAACTACATCTTTTATTGTACCAGAATAATAAATAAATGAATAAAGAATTAGCTTCTTCTATTACACTACATTCGGATTGAATTGATAAATGTTTGCTTACACCAAATCCATTTTAAATTAATACTTTAGCAGGTATTAGATTTGAAACCAATATCAGCTCAATATAGACTTGCTATTTACTGACTAGGGAGAAATGAGTCTTAAAATGTGTTCAGATTATCTTTCATCATTACATCTGATATTCTTCTATTCATTTGTAGCATCATTGTGGACAATTGAATTATGACTCAAATTGGTTACTAAGACTACAAAAACTCATCATTTAATTACATGAAAAACATATATAAGGTTTTATTTATTCTTATACTCTATAAGAAAAAAAATTTCCTGTATCGTACTGTTATGTAGGAATATATTCACGCTGGAATTCGATTCCTTTTGTTTGAATATTTAAAAATTAAACCGACTCATGAATAATAACAAAAAAAAGCATACTCTTACTCTAGTGGATGTTGTTGAATAAGAATAAAAAAAGGAATTAAAATAAAACAAAAACAAAACAAGACAATACTCGAAAGTTTTATGTTTACACATTTCTGAAAGTTCGTGCTCTTATAAGTTTCTCAGAGATAATATTTAGCGTCAGTTTCTGATTTTAATATCGTCCATCATTACGTCAGATCTTTGAACTTTTCGGCATTCTCTCCTAGATGTTTCTGTAGATGTTTATAACGTTTTCGAAGCCGCCTCAATTTGCTGAAATTTCTTCCACCTTACAACATTCTTTTGCACGCACTTAGTGGTATCTTTTGGTTTGAATAATTTACCGTAGTTTTCGTCTGCATATGTATATTCATTTCGATCAGTTAGTTCTAGTTATAATTTCTGTCATTGTTAACTGTGGTACATTAAACGTTTGTACTGTCTGAGCCACTATTTGTTTACGACTATCAGAGATGGGCGATGGACGAGGATCCTCGCGAGATCCCGCGATTTTTCACGGGGCGGATCTCGCGAGAAAGATTTTTTGAAAGCATGACGAGGCACGGGCCGATAACGAGGCAAGAACTTCACGGCGCGAACCCCACGAAGGACATTTTTTCTTGTGAGCGAAAGATGTTATGTTTATTTTGATCTGTTTTTATAATAAAGGTGACGGCTCTTCTTGTGAACCAAGATGAAACAATGAATAAGTTATATTAGCAAAGATTTTCTCGACTCAGGAGGATCGATGAAGAAGTGCCAGTGGAAAATTTTATCAAGAGTTGACGGTGGGCAAGGCGGCTACGGAGCAGAAAGCTTACGGGGCGATCCCCGCGAAGTACATTTATCGAAACTTGGCGAGGTACGGGCGATGACGAGGCAGAAAGTTTGCGAGCTGATCTCCGGGAGGGAGCTAAAGACAGTCCATCGCCCACATCTGCTATGTGCACCACGTTCTTATTTGTACACATTTGACCACAGTTCACGCAAATATTACTTCCTATTGTGACTGATGTCGGAGCTGTTCTTGTATTTTTAATGTCAGAGCAAAACTAGCTGCGAGTACTAACTTTGACATATTATGCAACTATACCATTAATATTAAGTTTTAAATTATACCTCAAAAAGCGCGATGTTAACCATAGATGTTGTCAATTGTTTTGGTACTAGATCAGACTGATTATATTGGCAGAAATCAATAACTAATTTTTGGGCCTATTAACTATCATTTTATTAAATATTTAAGATTGATTTACATACAACGATAAAAAAGAGATTTTCTATTGCACAAAACTACAGTGAAAAAAAACAAAATATCTGACAAAAGAAAGAAATTTACAGAAAAAGAGGTTTTATTGCTCCAAATTTTTCTGTACAAATATAAAAAGAAAACATTCTTATATATGAGCAAAATATTTTCGTTGAGCAACGGGTGTATGAGTTGCTGTTGCCGTTTTTTTGGGTGTTTTTTTATATCTTGGTTCTGAATTAACAATACGATTTGAATATTTTAATGAAGATAAGGGTGTTTTGGTATTTAAATCAGCAGCAACACTTTTACTACATTGTATTAATTGACAATTTTCCCGACAATCAAAATGACACGATAAACAACATGCTGAACAACGATAGGCAACAGAGCCAAAATTAATTCGTTTATGACACTGAAAAAGAGAGAAATGAGCAAATTGACGGCATGATATCCTACTGGTAGTGCATTTTTCAAGCATTCTTCAGTGTTTATGTTAAATGAATTATCTTAAAGCAGATGTTCCAGAAAAAGATTTATTTACACACCACACAACACGTTTCTGGTTTAAATATTTTTCTTGAAATAAATCTATGGGGTAATGTTGTTCCTCCTTTTATGGTTGGAGGAGTTTCAATTGACTGAACTGTGTTGTTTTGTGCCAGTGGTGTAAAATATTCTTGTTTTTGATACATTTTCAATGGAGTCATTGGATGATGTTGTGGTACAGGAATCGTTTGTTCAATTGATGAAGTCGAAGACGTTTTTGTACTTGTACTAACAGAATGTAAATCATAGTTGTCATCCGTAGTACAATTACTACTTGAATGTTGTTTATCTTAAACAAGCCATGTAAAAGATGAAAAGTTTAGTTTTTAAAGAATAGTGGCAATGTCTTACTTGTTAATTGTAGTCTTGAATCATGGTTATTATTTTCACAAAACGTAATTATTGATCCTGCACTTGTATCACTACTGTCAATATGTTGAATATTTGTTGTAACCGTAAATGGACGAGTTAAGTTATTTGTAAAATCAAATGTGGCTGTTGCAATTATTCTTGTAGGTGATCGATGTGAAGGCTGAAAGAAAACATATAGCCGCTTATGATATAATTAAATTTTCACTTTCTTCTGTAATAATGTTACAAGAAATAACACCATAATACACACACCTCTTCGTAACAAAATCGTTTGTTATTCAAATGATCATCAGATGACAATCGCTTTTTAGCTTGTACAACTTTTGGTTGTTGTTTGTAATTATCAGTTTCATCGAGGGTTTCATCAACTGTACAATTTCTGCTATCGATTTCTTCTTCATCCATTTCATCATCATCATTTGAGGAAAAATCACTACTTCCTCTACGCAATATAAAACAAACATATGACACATTCTCCTTGAGAAAAGTGACTTTATTACCTCAGACGATCTTCACATAGGTTTTTAATATGTCGCAATTGATCGCTGGATGGTTGTTGACGACTGTTAAGAATATCGTAAATTTGTTTTAAACATTGTTTCTAAAATTCAATAGAAGAATGACTAATTCTATTTATCTGCCTATTCTTCCATGGTGTTAAACAACGTTTATATCACTGTTGTATGTTCTTTCAGAACACTTACCAGTCGATTTACTTTATGAGCGGCATTCTTTTTGCTTTGACGTTGATCTTGAATTTGTTTACTAAACAAGAACGAGATATTGACAATTGATTAATCTTGAAAATGCATCAGCTCGTTAGATTACTCTTTATATAAAAATGACATTTTACTTGCATTCAAATACTGCTACATTCCTATATTACTTGATAAAAATAAACAGTCATACAATTCAAAAATAGACGGGACTTTTGTAGGTGTGTTTTGACAAAGTGTACACCACTTTTCAAACAACTGGCATGAATACTGATCAAATCATGCATTCAACCAATGTAAGTTAACAGAGATGCTTAATCGTAGATGAGGACTTCTAAAGTTGTTTACCTTTGTGACTTTGTTTTCAATGTAACACTTTTCAATTGAACTTCTAAGTCTTTTGTATACACTTTTGACCTAATACATTCATGTTTCATAGAATCGTAATATCGAGTGAGACCAAGAAATTCTAGACGAATGAAGAAATTAGTTAGAACTAACAAAATCAAAACGTAAGATTTTGTTACCTTGATCAGCCACATTTCGATATAAAATATGTTGATTTCGATTTAAAACATCAAATGATCGTAATGTTTGCTGTAATTTAATCTTAAACTTATCTTCCATCTAAAAAGAAACACTAAGGAAAGAATACCATCAATATATAAATATTTTATCTAAGAATGACAGAAAAGATACAATATATGAGAAAGCAAAAAACTGCATTTTTCAACAGCTTAAATATTGGAATATTGCAGTGGAGTTTCCCTTACTTTTATTCTGAATGGCTAATATAAAAATTTGACTATGCACTCACACAGATGAGTATCGAATCTGGCATAAGGTTTTCTTGTTTAAAACCAAAAATTTTCCTAATTTAATGAGCAAACAAAATATTTAACGACCGCAGCAAAGTGATTGTTTTTTCTTCTGCACACCAACCCACAGTAATAAACTGCTAATGGTTCTCAATATTTTCTGAAAAACCTAACAATGTGCAGGAGTAAATTATCCATACAATCGGTGTTTCTTAAGAGGAGCCAGTTACTGCTCAAATTTGAGCAAACAACAGTATAGTAGTCACGCATTATAATGGCAGGACCTCATTAGATACAATCGTGACATCGAACTAACAGTTCCAATACAAGAGTGAGTTACTATAATAAAAAGTAGATATTTAAAGTTTTTGTTTTTATTGAATAATTCATAGCATATACAAGAGTGTATATATAAACAAACATGCTACATTAAAATACAAAAAAATGGACACATACATACAAGAACTAACTAGTAATTAGTCGTTTATTTTTTTCTTCCACCTCTTTCTTTCAATTGTAAATACATCAATGATCCTTTCAACATATTATAAAAACCAAGCGTATTCGAATCTTTGAGAAACATTCCTTCGTATTGTAGTTTTTGTTTTCCTGCGGGCATTCCACCAAGTAAATCACTTAATTTAGCTTTGATTAGAGATATCTGAAATAAACAAATAACACGCGTCAAAAACTATTATTCTCAAGAAATGCACGTAATCATACCGTATCTGTAACAGGTAATGTCATTGGTATAGCTTGACCATTGAGATTCCACTCTGATTTTTCTGTAACAACAGGTAATTGAACTGTAAATGTAACTGCTCCCTAGAAATGATAACAATAAATATTAAGTAGACGGTAACACAACAAGAAAACTATTCTCTGTACTTTTCCAAATTTTTGATAAAATTCTTCTTCTGGCATCAATTGTTCTTCTGTTTTCATTCGTTTTGATGATGGTTCATCAGTAGGATGTGGATGAAGCTCACTTTGTCCGAGAGATATCATTGGTCGTACACCAACCATTTGTTGAAGGGCAGGTGTAGTATTCAAAATGAGACCGGTTGGTTGAGAACGTTGAAGTGTAATGGGTGTAACAAGCATTCCACCCTGGCCGGGACGCATAGTGGATGGTTGAGCGGGAGCTGAGATTGTAACTGTTTTCGTAGCTGGTTGAGGAGGTTTTTGAATTGTTTTTGACGCTTGAGAAGGCGTAATATTGTAAGTAACTGGTGATGATTTTGGAATTATTGGACCAATTCTATTCGCCATATCATCATCAATTAAACCTTGACTACGATGAATGGCTGTTATTTGTTCTTCTAATGTTATACCTGCCATTGCTTTTTTCGATGTTTTTTCAACTAAAACGAAAGAAAGTTTCAGAAAACAAACTCTACTTTTTAACTATGATATACCTGTTGCTGTATGACCATCCCAAGTTGGTTTTTCTTCTACACGACGATCTTCTTCACCGATCTAAATTAGTAAAGAGAGTGCACTAACAAATGATTAGTATAAAAAAAATGAAGTTACATACTTTTCGACCAATGGTTGTTTCCAATGTGCCTTTACCGAAGATATCAGTACGACGTTCAGCAAATTTTTTCAACTGAATGTCAACATTAGAACCAGGCTCATATACTGCCTCTTTCTCTTGCTGTTCATAGACTTCTTTTTCACGTCGTTGAATCCATGTAGGATCCAGCAGTGCTATTAAAAAACAGAGAATTAAAAAAGAAATTCTCAAAATATAGCTTATTTGAAATGTCACTGTTTCATATTGTTGCATTTTTAATTAAAAAATAACTAATTAAATACATACCATATTTCGTGTGATCAGAAATACGACTAGCTGGAATCTTTTCTTTTGTAAATGGTGAGATTAAATATTGTTCATTTTCAGGTAATGTAATCACTTTATCTAAAAACATATTTAGTGAAGAAAATTGAAGTTGAATTTCTTTTCACATACCTTTTGGATTGTATTGTTTGACTATAACTTGATCTGGTTTTAGAACAGATGGCAAATGAGCTGCCGGAAGTGTAGGTGGTATGCCCATATTCATTGTACTCGGCGGTGGCGGTGGTAAAGAAGAAGGTAACCTGAAAAATAAAGAGAGAAGAATAAAACTGAAGTCAACATTGTAAAACTATATCATAAATTACTATCGAACTTTAAACAGAATTAATTTTAAACTTATAGGAGCTCAAAAAACTCTAAATAAAGCGTTTTTATGACGTACGGTGGTTGTGCTCTTCGAATTTCAGCAATGTTTGGTATTGTGACTAATGGTGCTGGTGTTAAACGTGGCGTTGTTAAAAGTATTGGCACACTCGGTACTGCTGCTATTATTGTTGTTCCTTCATCTTCATCCTGATCCATATCAATATGTTGCATATTTCGATCGTTTGTATGCTGTGGAGATCCCGGTGGAGAGGCCATATCCATTTCTGCCGCTAAATCAGCTAAATCCATCATAGCTGCTGAATGGGGAAAACTCTAAAAATGGACAAAATTAGAGCTAAAATATTATGACTTTCTCAAATAACACTACATACGGTTCTATCTAAACGTTCTTGTATAAGCATTCTTGCTCCAACATGTTCCGGCGTAGTCGGTGGCTAAACATGAAGTTTCAGTGTTACGTGTGTTAAAATAACGTCAACTTTATACTCACAGGAAAATTGCCTTGTTCTTGGGGCTGATAATCAACCGTTTCAACAACCACAAAATCGTGCCAATCAATTTGAGAATAGGCGGCTACACAAGAAACGAAAGTAAATAGCATAAATAATGTAATTAAAAACTAAAATGCACCTCTCTCTTTTTCAAAAGCTTCTTCTTCTCGAGCTTTTTCTCGAACTTGATGACGAACCCATTCAACACGATAATTAACGTCGTCCATTACCTGCAAAACAAATAAACCGTTGTGTAACTTGACTAGTTTCTGATCATAGCAAAACGCTTCACACAAATGATTTTCTTTGTAAAATCATATTTCCGAATCGACGCTTCAAACACACGAACGAATCGGTACAAAAAGATTATCTTCATGAATCAGCATCGCTTGATCGCTACTTTAAAAAAAAACAAGATTTGCTAAATATATCGTAAACAATACATACTTTCTGTGGATGATCGACTTCTGCTTTTAATTTATTCATCAGATCTTTTGGCGGTATTAGCACTTTTGTATACTGTTCAACCAATTTTGTAAAATAATTAAATAAGCCATGTTGTGGCTTAAGAAAATCAAACTGATTATTTCGCACTTCTTTACTCATTAATGATGTTAAAAATTGTCTACCATTTCTCGCAACAAATTGGGCTGTTAATTTGACTATATCACTAGAAAAAGAGGACAACAAAAAGATTAGATGCTATCCCTGAAAAAACCAAAAAGGATACTTACAGATTTAAGCCAGAAATCGATGGTGGATCAGCAAGAAATTCGTAGTCGGGTGGTGGATCACGAACAAAAGTTGTTTCAATTATTTTACTAATTTCAGATGGCACTTTTGATTGAAGCTGAAATAATGAAAAAGTCCCATTCACTAATACTTCGGATAAGCATACAGGACATGACGAAAGAGGAGAAATAGCTATTGAACGTAATAAAAGAGTTTTTTTCAACTAAAGCAACTCTCTTTTTGTCTTGTTAGTTGGATAATTCTACTAGATGCTCTTTGTTTACACAAAGCCCACTAACTAGTCTACCTACTTTCGTTGTGGCCGCCGTTGGTGTTGTTTGTATTTGATTATCTGGTGGTAACTGCGTTTTACCCTCTTGAAATTCTTTAACTTTGTGTAAATAATATGCATGGTATGGATCATTTGAATTCAAAAAGTTAAATTTTGAATTTTGTTGCTCGGCATCTTTGACTTTTTTTTCAAAACCAGGACCATTGCGAGCAACGAAACTAGCTGTTTTGTCAACGATATCTGTTTAAAAATAAAATGTTAAGGTTCTAATCACATTAAACACTAAATATATACATAAGTACATGATAAACAGAGAAAAGGATACTTCGTACTTCTGGTGGAGGATAAATAATGCCAATTTTAGATTTTACCGATGGAGGAATAAATGCTGGAGTAATAGTAGGTACAGTAATATTAGCAGCGGATCCGCTACTGTCTCCGGTATTTGTTTGAGATAACTCGACTGGTGGCATCTGAAAGATCGAAACAAAAAGATAAACTGTAATAAAACATAGTTCTGGTGGTAAGGAAAAATGTCATACGGAAACATCAGTTATATACTAAACAATCTAACAGTCCAATCAGACTATGTTGGATTGTTTGAAGATGAAACTCTTGAGTGTAAGATATTGAGCCATTTTGTCTTTTACAAGCAAATACAAGAAATCTCAATCACAAATTTCTTCGCCTTTTGATCGCTAAGTTCAAAAGAATAATACGTCTTACGAAGAAAACTCAATCTGAAATCTACGTATCAGCTTCTGTCAAATTAGTCCTTAATAAAAAATTGTAAAATTTCTTGAAGAACCACGTGACAAATATGAAAAACATCTGAGCGGTTTGACAGCCATATGGTCTTTATCACATTTTTTCCTTATTGCCACCTATATTTTACTCTCTCAGAAGATCTTTTTCTACTGTGAGCTCCAAGAGGCGAAATAACTAAAGTAAAGAAACTAAATACACAAGAATAATCATAATAGCCGTTTTCAAATGCTGCTTCTTTGAACTAAGGATTGCATTAATCATTTTCTATTGGTTCGGTCGAAATTCAAACTACATATGCAGCGGAAGTAAAATAGAATTCGACTCTCGTGGAAGTGCTATTATAGTCTTGAAGCGTTTATTTATTTTAGAAATGAATGTTTATTCATACATTTTCATTATTTTAGAACGCTGTTGCTTTCTGTTCGCACTTCTAGTATTCGCACGGAGATCATAGTATGGTAGAGACACCGTCAACGTCTCCCTTACATAGGACGTATCAGTATCACCGTTATTTTCGTTTATCACAATCTCGCACGAGACATCAGCTCGTATGGTAGTTAGTTGAGATATGCTAGAAGGGAAAAGCTAGAAGAGTTGTTTGCTGCTTTGATGGCTAGTATCAAAGTTAGCATGTAGAGGAATGTTTTGACTTTTCATTTTTATATTGACTGAAATTAATTGGTATTATCCAAACATTTGTTCATCTTAATACTCATAGTTATGGCTCGCCGTAAGTGACGGTTCAGTAATAGTCTTTCGACGTATGGACATACTTTTAACAGGAGAGCTGGTTGAAAGAGTTTCGCACGATCTTAAGTGGAATGAATATGCCAGTGACACTGCTCTTACTTGTCGGCGCAAGCTGGGTGCACTGAGTCGTGTTTTCGGACTAGCTGCTCCATCAGAGGTTCGGTATTTATCTTTTTCCTATTCTTTCTAAACTAGACTATTGTTCTATCTTGTATGATAGTTCGCTTTCTCTTACTGTTCTTGATTCTGTAGAAAAGCTTACTTCTCGTGTTATCTGTCGCAATTCTGACTACCGTTCTTCTGGCTCTTCACTTGGTTATCATCGTCTTAGTCCTCTTTCTTTTATTATGTTCATCGTCCTTTGGCTCTTCACTTGGTTATCATCGTCTTAGTCCTCTTTCTTTTATTATGTTCATCGTCCTTATTCTTCTTTACATTGTCATCAATCGAAATATGTCCTTATTCCACCATCTGTAAATGGTTTTTCTCCACAAATAGTTTCTTCTGCCTTTTTTCATTCAACTGTCACTGACTGGAATAATCTTCCGGAGCCAGAGCGATTTTAAATGATAATAAAGAAGAAGAATGATTGACTCCGGAAGATTATTCCAGTCAGTGATAAATAAACAAAATAAAGAATAACAGCACTGGGTTTGTTTTTAACTGTAAATATAGCTACGTTCAACTGTAAAGATACTGAGATAGAGCGATTTTAAATGATAATAAAGCAGAAGAACGAATGACTATCTCAGTATCTTTACAGTTGAATGTAGCCATATTTACAGTTTCTCACTTTTCGTAAATAAATAAATATTGCTACTAATATTGTTTTACCAAGAGACAAATTTGAAACTTTTATTTAACTTGCGTGAACCACAGCTAAAGAATCTATTGAGAAACAATGGTCATTCAAATGCTGCATGCTGATTGTATTGTGTTGAAGCTCTTCCAGTGGAAGCAATATTTATGTAACACTTCAGAATAGTTTGATCATGTTTTATCTTGTATTAACTTTATCGCTTCTTTGCCTTTTCGACCAAAAATCAAAGGACAGTATCTGTTTTCGTCTATATGAAACTCATTCAAACTGATTTTTGAAAACAGATCGGAATTGATTGTGTTTACACGATCTCATGACGTTGGAACAATCTCGGGATCAGTCCACTCTACTTTCGCTTAGAAAGACATGAAAAAACACTTTTAACCTTTAACATAGTAACCTGTTATTATTACCATATTGAAAGAAAAGGATTAGTACTTTTTTATCAACAACAAACAACAAACAGATTTTATTATGAGTTTATACAATAATACCAAAAATAAAAGAGCCAAATAAATAATATTTGAGAGAAGCAGTCATAATTATCGAATAAAATAACTATTTATTCTTTATCTTTAATAAAAAAAATAATAATAATTAATACTTAATAATAATACTATTTATTCTTTGGTGAAGAATAAATAGTTATTTTATTCGACAATTATGGCTGCTTCTCTAAAATATTATTTAGTTCGTTTAGTGACTCTAACACTATTCAATTATAAAGAGCCAGCTTTTAGGTAAGAAACACAATGATAATATTTACGCTAATTAAAAATAACAAATTGTAACGAATTATACAACTGAGTTTTGAGAGTCGATATATTAATTGGAATAGTAGTCAGTTACTTTGATCATGGATTTTCTAAATTACAATAAAGCTGTTCACGCATCGGCACAAGATTTAACAAATAAAAAGCAATTTTGAGCAAAAGACAGTTGAGATAATATTAATATTGCACACATAAACTTAAATATTGACGGTAGATATGAGTCTGTAGACATCGCGTTATTGTTGTCAACATTACATGATGGAAATGCTTTATTTTTGTATTAATCCTTCTTTAATTAATATTGTTTCATCCCATATTAATTGCTTTAATTTTGGTATTGGATAATCATCGAATTCCATATCAATTGTAAATGGATGAGTGGCTACTGGTTCATCATTTGGCTCAAAATATTGTTTTAAATAAGGATGAGCTAAAGCATTGTGTACATCGATTCTTTTATGTGGATCAAATGTTAACAGTTTATCTAAAAGATCGATTGCATCCATTTCAGCATATGGATACAAAGTGTAAAATGGTTGTTTTGATCGAACTTTTAATGAAGCAATGTAATTGCGTGCTTTTTCATTCACGATTGATTTTAGATCTTGTTCATTTGGACTACCGACAACATTTAAAATAAGATTGATTTGATCAATGTAATGTTTACCTAAAATGAATGTTTTATTAGATTCAAACAAAAATGTATGCATAATTCAGTCTTTACCTGGAAATAAGGCTTTTCCAGAAATCATTTCGGCCAATATGCATCCAACTGACCACAAATCAATTGGTTTATTGTAACCCCTGGAAGATCAACAAAATTTTAAATTATTGAATAGACCAAAATAAATATGATTACCTAGCATTTAACATAATTTCTGGAGCACGATACCATCGTGTGGCAACCTAAACGATTGAACAAGATCACGATATAGGAAAAACTGTGATATCCATTGTTATCTATTGAAATAACTTACATATTCCGTCAGTACTCCGGAATGATTCACATTTGGATCTGAGATTCTCGCTAGGCCTAGAAAATAGAAGTGTGAATCTCTTCGATCAAATAGAATTGAAAATTATTGTAAGATACTAGGACCATTCGTCTTCGAACAATTAATCTCTTTTGCATTTAACGGAAAATTTGCCGCACAAATACATTGATTTTAAGACAAACTGTCCACCAGTTGCAAAAGAGACCAATTGTCTAAAATGAACTGAGCGATCGATTACACCATGGTCGTACCAAAGTCACATATTTTTAAATCGCAGTTTGTGTTCAATAGTAAATTGGACGGTTTTAAATCCCGATGTAGAACATTGGCCGAATGAATATATTTCAAACCTCGTAGAATTTGATATAAGAAATAGCAAATATGTTCTGAGCCTATAAAAAAATGAATAAATTCTTAGTAGTTGTTAATAGTTACTCTTTAAAAGTGGATATTTACTCAATTTTTGATGTTTAATTAATTTATACATATCACATTCCATAAGAGTTTGTACAATGTAGACATCTTTCATATTTTCAAATACATTCGATCTTAGTATATCTTGAATATTAATAACATTTTCATGTTTGAAACGTGATAATATTTTAATTTCGCGTAATGTTCGTTGACAAAAACATTGATGCTCAAATGGAGATAATTTTTTTATAGCTACTCTTTGACCTAGACAATTGTCTACACCGGAAACAACCATACCTAAATAAAACAGAGAAATAAAAAAAAAAGAAGTATAGTCTAATGCTATTCTTTATATGCTTTACTTACCGTAAGCACCTTCACCGATATATTTTAAATCTGTGTAACGAGGTCCAACTTCAAATACTTGTTCTTTTATTATTTCAGAAGTAGTCGATGTATCCGTAGGACTAATCATGATAATAAATTTTTATATACGAATCTTATCGCTATGACAATAGTACAACATTTAAAATGAAATCTAAAACAAAACATTCAGATTTTTTTTTCTTTAAACTATTAAATGGTTTTACTAATTGAATGTTTTTCAAGCACAATATAGTGAAAACATGTCGGTTCTATAAGAATTTTTTGAGTAATTGAAATGTCCAATTTGTATCCAATATAAGACTAAAAGATTTTGATGCGTCATTAAGATCGTTCCAACAGCTATTATTGTCACAATATTGTATTCTCAACTTTTTATTTTCATTATAAGTATAAGATTGAGCAATCTTTAACACATTTGCTCAAAATAGTTTATTTTTTGTTGACAATATGTCTCTTACAATTAACGAATATAACGATAGTATGAAACTATATACTAAAAATTAGACTTCAGGGCGTCTACCATCTTGTATTTTCAAATAAAAAAAAACAAAAGTTTACAGGATCTAACTATTTTCTTTTGTTTTCAACACATTATAGAATAATGGAATAGGAGAAATCTTCATTTTCTTACAATAAAACGGAAG
This sequence comes from Didymodactylos carnosus, assembly GCA_905250885.1. NCBI lineage: Eukaryota > Metazoa > Rotifera > Eurotatoria > Philodinida > Philodinidae > Didymodactylos > Didymodactylos carnosus. Next base: position 22,366 of record CAJNOQ010000067.1, read on the forward strand.
AAACAACTCATTTTTTTTCTTTTTCACACAAGAAGAGGCGGAATTAGATAATTTTTCTAGACATTAATCAAGCAACACATAGGAGTTAAAGAGAAGACAGGTATATAGAAAGATGGAAACATAACGAATAGAAAAAAATAGTATTTATACAAAACCACATTTTGACATTAATTAATAAAAATCACAGCTCAAATTATTTGAAAAATTTGACTAAAATAAGTTAACCTTTTTGTGAAAAACAACAAGTGAGAAACATTACTGTTTCTCTGTTATAGAAAGTTTATAAAAAGTCTGATAAGTGATGTATTCATAAATTTGACATTACGTTATTAAAAAAACCAACGATAAATTACTATTCACAAATACGTGGGAATATATTTTAATAAAGTAAAGAAACGGAAGTACAAATCGTCATAGTTGTCACTTCTACGTTGAATACGCCAAAATGATTTTTTTGCTCAAAACATACGTACTACCACTTATTCTAAATTTAAGTCTGACTGACGTAAGAGTAAGTTTATATATAATGATTAACTAAAATAGAGTATAGGATACAAAATATTCAGACCTGTGCTTCAAATTTTTTATAAAGATAGATTTAACATAGAAAAATTAGTTCAATTACTTTAATTCCCATCTGAGAAGATTCACACTGTTGACTATTCAATGATATTTCAGCTATTTTTATTTTCTAGTGGAAATAAAATTTCTCAGTGGGAAAAGATTTTTATTCTAAAAACCTCGACATTCGATTGACACTGAAAATATGAGCAGAAAAAGTTTACCTGTATTGTGAAATTAATATACGTTTCTTTCAAAAAATTGCCTTTCTAATGAGAAATTTTATTTTTACCAGTAAACAAAAAAAACGGATATATCATGGAGTAGTCAACAGTGTGAATCTTCTCAGATGAGAATTAAAATAATTGAACTAATTCTTATCTATGTGCAAATCTATTTTATAGAATAGGTCTGAATTTCTGTATCCTATATATTCATTAATCATTATACACGAACTTAGTTACTCTTAGCAGCATGACATTTAAGAAAAGACTAGTGGATTAAGTACATGTCCTTCAAAGTGATCTCTTTTATGAAGTAAAGATCTTTAAATATTTTGAGAAGTGAAAGTGCGGCATTCATGGACATAAATACGGCGAGAACGCGATGCTCCTTGCTTTTGAAAGCTTTGCTGCAAAGCGGTTTTCTTACCCTAACAAGGATCACGCAGCTTAAAAACAACAACTTTCCCATCAGAAAAATGTACAAAATTTTCTTCGTATCTCTTCCTCCGACTCTGAGGCGCAAGATACGCCTCTATAAGCATCTCTTGAGATATATATGTTAAACTCAGACTAAAAATAATAGACATGTGTAATATCTTACTTCAGTATACACAAAGATCATATACAAATAGTAGGTGTCTTCTATTTATGAGTTGGTCTTATTTAGTAAATGCGAAAAGGGACCAGAAAGACAAAATCTATTATAAAAGTCTAACCATGATAAACTTGAAATAATTGTTGTGATAGGTTGTCTTGATACGTATTCTTTTACAAACATACTGGCTAAGGTAAATTAAATTTGGATCATATTATTCGGGAAGAAAAAAAGAGAAAAAACTCTACCTTTGTTAATAATGGAGTTGGTTAACATAAAATACTAAAGTTGATGATTAATTAATTTTATCGGTTCTACAGTCTGTATGTTTTTGCTATATAGTTCAATCTGAATGATCTTATATATGTATCAATAAGTAGTTTAGTCAGGACTCGAATTTCTTTTTTTTCTTCTTTTTTTTACTTTCTGCAACTTCTCGCTTACAATGACATGTCCAGCAACATTTGTGAGAGAGAGAGAGAGAGAGAGAGAGGGAGAGACAGAGAGACAGAGACAGACAGAGAGAAAACGAGAGAGAAAGAAAGAACAAGGAACGAATAATAGTCGTTTTTACACTATAGCATAATTTTCGGAAATGATTTTAACAAATGGAGAGTTACACACATCTACATTATACAGATCTATCTATATCAACGAAGAAAAAAGAATTCAGTAGTAACGTTAAACGATCTTGTAGTCTGACGTCAATTGTCGTGTGCTGAATAAGTAAAAAAGAAATAAAGAATGGAGGAAAAGTCTATTTGGGTAAAAAAAACAGTTGACGTTGTATTATACGGAGAAAAAAAATTTAGAATAGAAGAGCTATAAATATCGATTCTATTTCAGGATTCTGTATAAAGTAGAGCGTAGTCTATATCAATTTGTTTGAGTTGAAGATAAATCATTAAATAGTAAAAAAAATAGAACAATATATTCATTAAAAATATCTATCAAGACATGATGTACATATTTTAGTGTATTTAATGTATCCATAACTTGGGCTTTTTTGGAATGTTTTTGATCGTAATATCAATGTTTTGTGTGGGTAGATCCAAATAACTTCTGAAAATGTCAAACTAGGAAGAAAATGAGAAAAATATACAAGACATAAAATATATTCACGCTGACAATTCCAAAAATATCCAATGTTTTTACTAAATGTTAATAGGATACCACTAACAGACAATACTACACATAATATCAAACTATTTTTACAAGACACTTGATTATATACGCACATTCTTTTATATATATATATATATATTAACCAAGTTTAAAGATCGTCATATTTTTATGTTCATTATTGTATTTTCAATTATTTTTATATTTTTTTCATGGTGTATAAATTGCAATAGTGTTGTTAAGTTCAATAATATTACAAAAAGATGTTAAACGTCACATCATTTTTATAAAATTAAATAGGCGTCGAAACACGTATCTCGCTAAAATATTCATCTGAAAATGTCTATACTATTTTAACTCTGAGCAAGTTGTTGTATATAGGATTTATTTTGATTACTGTTATATTACCTAACAAAAAATGAATAACTTCCATGTTTGGTATCATTACCAAAAATTAGTAATTTATAATATTTATTTTTCCTATAAAATTTATATCAGTTTTATTATTATTCGAAAAAAAATAGTTTTTGTTTCTAATATACTCTATAATACTGTTCATTAAAAAAAAAAGACAAAATAAAGAATATATATATTTCCTTCCCACTGTTCGACCCGCTCCAGTAGTATTGATTGAAGCCATTCTTTTATTCATAATAAAAAAACAAAAAATGAAATAGAAATGCAAATGAGGATAGAAAATGGAATGATAGTTGAGAGTGAGTTACTTTTTAGATTGCTATGCACATAGATTGTTAAACATGCAGTAGACTAGTTATCCATAGATCTACTCGAGTGATTAAACGTAGCAATTTTATTTACAATTATTATAAAAATTGATTTAATATTCATCTCAGGATTATGGGATAAAATGCAACAGTATTATACATCACATATGCAACGTCGAAGAAAGATGAACATCATGCAAAATAATAATCGATCATACGTTATTTTATTTTTCTACTCATCAAATATTAACTTAACTGAATTAAGAAGAAAACAATTTTTTTTGCTGAGAATCTGGATTTAGACTTTATTTTCAACACGTCTTTTGACAATATGGAGAAAAAAAATCTGAAAAATACTAATGAGTTCATTTTTCAGAGAGTAAGCAATCAATAGCACGTTTTCTGAAGCCTTATCACGTAGTTTTGATTACTTCGATTATATTCTGCCTAAGAAAAAAAAACTATTTTTGAATCTCACAACGTTGTTTGACTACCATTAATATATTGAGCAGTAAAATAATAGAAAAAACGTTGTGGAAGTACGGGGGAAAGGTATGCATCACAGCTGATTGACAATGTTGAACATTGAAATGAAATTATGAGAATTTCCTGTTCTATGTAACTAATAATTTAGAATCGTTTAACATGACTAAAAAAAACGTTCAATATCTATTATAAACCTACGGATATCTACAAAAATTATGCAAAAATGTTATGCTTCACTCTTACTGAACGTAATAAGATAATATTAAATTATAAAGATTATCAGTATATGAAATGGCGAGAACGTAAAGCTCATAATGAACAGTATTGTTGTAGTAAAACTGATACAAGATAACAATATAACAAAACGAAAAGGTCCTATCTGAAAGGCAAATGCATGCAGATTTTTTGAAATATTATTTTGGCATACATAGTGCCAGGGAAACTTGAGTAGACGTGAGTAGGATAGCCCCAGTTCGATGGGGATACGGTACTGAGATCAACTGAAAAGTTTTTGGTACTGATCAGCCGACTTCTCAAGATTTTTAGTCAGAAAATTACGTTTTTCCCGAAATATCTTCTTTATTTTACAGACAATTTTTTAAAAACAGAACGTTCTTTTTCGTTTTAATACCTATTTAATTGCCTCACTGTCTACACTTTTGTATTACAAACGATCTATGTAACTTGAGCACAAGGATGAATTATCTTTTAAGATTTCTAATTGGCTTTTAATCAGTTTTATGAAAAAAAGCATTTCGCTTGTATTTCGATGACGAAAATTGTTTGATATTGTGGTCGGAACCTGAAAAAACGCATGGTCACGCCAACGTCTACTTGAGAAAGCGATGAAATTATTAGAGCAAAGATGGAACTACAGAGAAAAAAGCCATTCACGTGAAGAAAACATTTCTAAAAAGTCAGGAATTTCCGAAAAACCAGAGGTTTTCCGAATTTGCGAAAAAAACAGAAAAGTCACAAAGAACCTTATCCCTGCGTTTTAACGACAAACTTAGTGTGTTATCAAAATCAAGACTTTCGTTCATATTGTTGTCAATTTCTTATGTTGGATATACGTTTTCTGCGTTTGGTCGGTTGTTGATAAAATAACGAAGTGGATTTCTTTTTATTGATTTTAATAGCGCAAATGAAACGATATTGTAAATAATTGTTTGTAAGCCTTTTGTAAATGAAACTTACCGAGCCGATACACAGGTAAAAAACAACTGACATTTAATAGGACATGAATAGCTTATAAATGAAATGGCTAACAACAGGGTTATAATAGGCTTTTAATTGTGAAAAATGTTCAGTTAACAGGCACCATTTATTGTTCTTCATCTGACCTTTAATGATAGCCTAATATAACTCACCCTTTTGTTTCGCTGATCTCCCTACTATATATCTCACGTTGTTTTCCCATAGAAAACGTAGACTTTTGTTCTTCCTCGACTACATAATTCATCGAAACTTGTGTTGAGGAAACAGCTACTAGTTCTAGGTATGGTACCAGTGATGGCACCGATCACATCTAGTCAACCGAAAATGTTCAAAAATTTGAAAAGTCATTTATTTCATGGTGGTGGTCAGAAAGAAATTAGTCATGATCAGCAGTCGGATCTTTGGCCATAAACAGCCAATAATTACCCCAAAATGGCCATTAAACGATCACTCTTAAATGCTTGTTTTCAACCTGTTTCTTGGCCGTTAAAAAGATGACACTTTTAGGCATTAATACGTTCCCAGTTATAATGCCGAAAAATGGTCAAAAAACGGTGTTAATTAGCTAAAAAGTGTCATTTAAGACACATTTTGTGAATGGTTAATAGACAATAAATTACACCATTTTCAACGTCCTGGATACGTTGCAAAAGATGAAAGCTTTTTCCTAATATGTTTTCTATCGTCAAGTTTACGTTTTTCTTCACCTATAAACTTTCTTATTTCTATAAACTGTTGTATTTTATATAGAAAAATAAAAGAAAAATTGTCTCACCGTCGTTTTTACTAATATTTTTTCTTTTCGTCGTTCCTATACCCATAGTATTGAACAACTGCACTACTGCAAGCCGGTTCGAGACTGTACTGCTTTGCGAGATAAGCGCGAGATAAGCGCCACCGAGCCTGTTTGAGAGAAAAGGAGAACAGAAATGCACGAGAAGTAAGATCCGAGTATTATTTCGCCTACTTTGCTTAGGTAAGTGGAGAAAATGAACTAAAGATTCAGAAAACTAGGATATGGGCGGAACAAAAATCGCTTGCTCAAACTCAGACTTGATACTATTGATTATCTATATTTTAATTTTGAAACTGTGCTCCAAAATCAAAGCAGAAGCGAGCCACTTCACAAAATAATTAATTTCAAAGACTTTCTTCTGACTGCGAACAGAATTTGGTGAATAGTTCCTCTGATGAGCAGCATAACAGTAGCACTTCAGAATGTCCATCTTCTTTCTGTAAAACGTAACCAAAAAAATGCAGCAATCGGCGATCTATCAAGACGTGCCGGACAACGGTTCTCCCGTTTATTATTCCGGTAAAAGTGTGAAAGATTTCTCACACTTACATACAGCAGAAAATGCTGTAGAATGCAAAAAGAAAAAACATGGACTACAGGAAAACCATGGCACAGTGTGCATTTTTCGCATTGCAGGCGAACATGTAACTTTTGGCCCTTCTTTTGCTCAGAGGTGATTGTATACCTCTCCGAAAATCACCTTTAAGAAAATAAAGCAGTTTTGGAAAAAAACTTTTCGACGAAAAACACCTGAGGCAGACCCTTGCCCACATTTCTTCGAGAAATTTTATTGGTTAGAAAATATGATGTGTCATACATCTTCCGACGCAGTTTCACGTGCTGGTTCCGAATATGCCATTGGTTTTGAATAGACATGCTTTGGAGTCGGAAAAAGAGGAATTTAGCTGCAGAATCAAGGTTTTTGGAAACTTTTTGGAAAACCTGTCATACGGTTCAGGAGCGTTTTCGCTAATTTTCGCTAACAGTGGTGATAGAGGGTACGTAAGAGAATATTCTGTCAAAGTTTGAACTGGTTTGGCTTTGTACTAAGGGGCGCGTGTTCATTTTACTAAACAAAGTCGTTGGGAAAACCTCTTCAAAAAACTTTATATTTTTCTGAAACGTTGTCAATGCAGATTATGAAAATTTTTTATGAATACGAATAAATAGCAGACGGTGTGTAGATTCAGAATATGTGTCACTTTTGCCTAACGATTCGTTCACTTTTGTGAAAAATGAAGTTTACAAATAATGGCAGTGTTTTCTAGACTAATTTTTGGTCAGCTGATTTTTTCACAATAATTAAGTTAAGTATCAAGATTTTTTATGCCACCGAATAGAGCATGTCTTGAAGTTTATTCAGCACTAATTGAAAAAACTCCACCTTCGTTTTTACCTAATATCCACCTGGATACACATCGTGCGTGGGTTTTACGTCATGATCATGTTGTCGTTCAACATGACGTAATATGACGTAAAAACATGACGTAAAACATGTCCTTATTGTCGGTTATAATGACAGTGAACTGTAAAAAACTAATTATAACACAACTTTTATTAAAATGTTTTTGACGGTTAATAACCGTTCTAACCTGACCCCTTTTACAACCAAACGGTTAAAACGTCAAGTCGACCTGGAGTTTTAACCGTTAGGTTGGAAAAAACGTCGGGTTAGATCAAAACCTGCGTTTTTTTCAGTATGTAGTGAGCGAAAAAAAGCGACATTTCTTTCATCTTATTGGTTAGTTTTAAGTACTGACAAATGATGTAAGCGAAAGAAGTTTTTAGTTCATTCCGTACTGATGCACGCCTGCGTGTCTGTGCTGAAGATAATATCGATAATAGATATAATGAATAAAAAAGATTTGGGCTATTTCCAAGGTCAAAAATAAGTGGAAAATGCATATCCTTTGATTAATTGAAGAAACTGTTTTGTTTCCATTATGCCTCGGATAACTTTATTTTTATTGACTTTGCACTACCACTTACAGGAATTATATTTTACATTTTTTCTAACGTTCGACTCCTATTTGCGACTCAGTTAATCCTCCTGTTTTCAAGTCTGCAGCTTCATAGATAAATAAAGAATAGAGCTTATTGGCAAATGTCTAACTACATAATGAATTATGAGGGAGTACTAATCTGAGTTGTAGAATTTCGATATTAAGGTTAATATCTAATATCATAATACTTTTAATCATGTTGCAAATATCTACTAATACGAAAAAGTTCGTGGTCGACTAAGAACACACTCACATTTAAGTGAGATGAACACGTGACACAGTTAAGTCGGATGAAGCTCGTTTAGTCATTGTTTTTTAGGCATCTAACCTCTGATCGTTCTTTACGCACCGGTGATTATGATTTAGCATGCATGTCAGAGACTATGTGAGAAGTTTTGCAGGTGTTTATACAAATAAGACAACGCAGTTTGTTGTTTGTTGGACCGTTACCAAAATCCTATAATATAGGCAATTGATTGTTCCGCTATATGAAAAATGGAAAGAAGTCAAACATAAGACTCCTAGAACGAACTTGATATGAAAAAATATTAGAAAAAGGAAAAATGCACTTTTGACACTATTTATTAAGTTTAAGAAGTCATCAGAGATCAGGAGAATGTTGGACTACTAAATACTTTCAGTGATTCAAAGAAAGAGATCCCTCCATAATAGAAAAAAACATTTTGTTTCATATCGAAGAAAGAATGAAATGCACGAAATATGTGATAGCGTGTTCTCTAAAAGACAACGATAGTAGTTCTTACAATACACAGTGAAAAAGTCTTTGGCAATAGAAATATAAACTACCAGTATCTAGAATAAGAACTAATAAACTTTCTGTTTTTAGATTAATGTTTGAGAAATGGATAATGTAGGGAAATTATGTGACGTTCTGGACGTCGACAATCAAACGATTTATCATAATATTCCGTTTTAATGGATTGTCCATATATTCAAACGTCGCAAGTTTGTCGAAAAATGAAGATTTTGAATTTAAAAAGCCATCATCGGATATATAAACTAGCAAAAAATCATTGCTTTATTAACCCAATGATAAACGTTACCCAAGAAACGATGATATTTACAGATAAATTCGAAAATTAAGTGGAAAAACATATATAGACTCGGCTGGAGACCGAATATGTGTGTCTGATTTAGGCAAACATGCATAGCAAGCAAATACGCGTTGCTTATGGTTTACTCTAGACACTACCAAAACAAATTTTAATTATGGAAAAAAATTCGAGAATGTCCAGTTGTCATGCCATAACAAAATTGATGATATTCAATATTGAAAACAGGAAAATATGTCCTATCACTTTTCAAGAATGAAATATCCTCAAGCAATGAATTTGATGAACCGCAACACCATCTTCTACAAAGTAAACGATACTATTGCGAGTTTCTTTTACTTTGATTTGTTTGTTGTTACTAAGATACTTTTCTCTTAGCCAGAAGAAATGATACACAGTTGTTATTTTTTGCTTTTCCTATCAGCGAGAAGAAGTTTTCTCCTTTTTTCCTTGAGAAAACCAGCTGAAATAAGTTGATTTTAGTTTACTTTTCTCTTTTGCTATGTCATAACAACCTTTTTCTGACCGTTATGAACTGTTGTAAAAGTTCCTGCATCGATCAGCGCAACGAATATGTTTTCATCTGCATCTGTGTTTTGTTAAATGTATTTGTTCAGCATATAAATTGTTGTAGAGGATTTTCTTTTCTACACCATAGAACGTGAAATTGTGCCATCGTTGTGCAATAACATCAATGAAACGAACGACTAATATAAATACGAGTGTATTTCAACATATTTACTAATCGCGTTCTCTTCGAGATAACGTCACTTTCTCTTCTTATTACCTTTCAATATTCGACATTTAGTTGTTTTTTATTTTATTTGTTAGCAAGTTGTCATTTTCAAACATATTGGCAAATAAAAGTCATTCTCGCAGCCAACTCTTACATTTAAAACTATACATTTTCTTTTTGTTTAGAGATGGCCAGAACTAAACAAACTGCAAGAAAATCGACTGGTGGAAAAGCTCCTAGAAAAACGGTGGCATTTCAGTCATATGCAAAACGTCAAAAAGCCATTGCTCAAACAACTGGTAAACAGTTAACAGAAGCTCAGTTGGAAGAACAAGCACCCACTGCTGTGACACATGATGTTTCATATGAAAGTAGTTTTTATGCTCATTATTTTCAAACTGGTATTGAAAGTGAAAAAATATTTGCGCCTTACTACAGTGTGGCAAGTACAACCGATCCATCGAATGGTGATGTTCAGAACTGGCTTAGTTTTTATTTTAACAGTAAATATGATGGTTCAGGTATCAAAGAAAATCGTCCTCAATTAAATTTGGTTATTACATTAGATATTTCGGGCAGTATGAGCTCACCATTCGATGGTGAAAGAGATAAAACAAAAATTCAAGTTGCACAACAATCACTATTAACACTAATGAAACAATTACGTTCAACAGATTCATTGGGAATTGTTTTGTTTAATCATGATGCAACTGTTTTGCAACCATTACAAAAATGGAGTGACGTTGATTCAATACAATTGGAGAAAAAAATTTTAAAACTAAGAGGAGATGGAGGAACAAATATCACAAAGGCAATTCAATCTGCAACTGCTTTATATAAAGAGGCAAAAGAAGGCAATAGTTCAAGCAGTAGAATATTTTTTCTAACCGATATGGAAGTTAGCCGAGATGATGGTGAAAGTTTTTTGAATATAATTCAAAAAAATAGTGATAATGCATTATGGTCAACAGTTGTCGGTGTTGGACTTGATTTAGGAGAAAATGTAATTCAAACAGTTAGTAAAACAGCTGGATGTAATTATTGTAATGTTCGATCAACAACAACATTTGACGAATTGATGAATGCTGAATTTGGTTATACTGTTACACCATTAGCGTTTAATATACAATTGAAAATGGATTCAAAACGATATTTTGTTCAAGCCGGTTATGGTTCACCGGAAGTTCAAAATTTGAAAAGTGGTGAAACATTAACGTTGTCAACCGAATTTCCATCACCAAAAAATTTGAACGGTGAAACACGAGCTGGATGTTATTTATTAAATATAACAGACAGAAATAAGACTGATAAAAAAACAACAGAACCATTCAAAATGATTGTGTCATGGGATAATACATCAGGTTTACGTCAAACAGATGAACAAACATTACAATTTATCCCAAATAATTATGGAAATTCTGGAATTAGAAAAGCAATATTGTTGGTACGATATACCGAGTTTATTAAAAAATATTTAGAGCTGAGAAATTCGGATGCAACCGCGTCTGCTAATATACTTGAACAATATCAAGAAATGAGAAAAAAATTTCCAAAAATTGTTGAACATTTTAAACAAGAAATGGATCTAATTGGAGATCCATCACTCAATGATGAAGAATACAAACATCTTCTTGATATAGCTAAAATGGATGACATTCCATTGAATAACGATATAGTTGCAACTCCTGAACCTGCAACTACAACTGTACCTGTTCTATCAAATGAAGTATGCGAAAGTGGTACAAAACGAAAACATGATGGTGGTGGTGATGATGAGAAAATAAATTTGGAAGCACTACCGAGAAAACAATTGCAAAATTTAGCAAAAATACACAATATTAAAGCGAATTTGAAAAATGATGAAATTATCCTACAACTGAAAGCAATTGTGGGTAAAAATAAACGTGAAAAAGCAACGACAAGCAAAGATGACGATGTTAATTTGTGTTGTGTATGTTTAACAGCAATTAGTTCTATTGTTCTTGAACCTTGTAAACACAATTGCTTATGTGCGGATTGTTTCAAAAATGGTATTGACAAATGTCCATTGTGTCGTGAAAATATTACGGCTAAAACAGAAGTATTTTTATAACAATCTTATATTTGAATGAATAACATTTCTAAATAGATTGTGTCGCTTTATTTATTCCGTTTTTGTTTGATTTTGACGCTTTTATGGGCTTCTTACCGCCTTTGCTTGCGAAGAAAAAAACCTGTAAAACTGGTTAATATTGTAGAAGAAATAAACAGTGAATTTTAAACTTTATGGAAGATTTGAAGGCATTCTTATTTTCAATAACAAAAAGATTTTTACTAAAAAAGAAATGCACTATTTGATGAAAACTAGGATCTCTGCTGAAATTGAGATCTACAAAACCGAGAACTTTTTCCTTTGCAATTTTTTCTATTCAACAGTTGTGTTTCCAAAGAATTTACTTGAGATTATTTTGGTTTTAGGGCTAGCTCTCAGAGGTAAGAGCTTGTGGTCGTCATGGAAACTTCATGTGAAAAATTACAGAACGAAAGAAAATTTTTTTATGTTCCACTGGACAAAAACAAATTTCCAGAACAATGGGGAACTGATCATATAACGCATAATGTTCTGTAGGGAAGCAGTAAACCTGGAAAAATATATTCACCCTTTATATCATATAGTACTCTAATGCAGCTCAGTTTTATAATAATTTCAAAAATACTTGATATTCTGATACGCAGATCAACTACTACTGTAGAAATTTTGAAATTGCAAGTCAAATTAGCCGAAAAGTTTTCGTTCAAGTCAGTCTAGCCATGCGAAGAAGAGTATCAGGTTAAGCTAAGTTTGGATTTGCGCAGCTGTGCTACTAGTATGACAGATAATACAAAAATATCAACTTAGATTTTCCACTTTAGATATTTTTCTTTTGTATATTGACAAAAATGACAGATATTGAAAGTGAAAAAAGGAAAGCAAATCCGAATATTGTTAATATTCATAATCCATTTTTTTTATGGGATCTGAATGATGATGAAGATATACTGGCAGCAGTAAACACATTAAATGAAACCGATCGTAGTCGTTTATATTGGACATGTCATTATCGAAAACGTGATAAAATATGTAACTTTTTGTTAGAAAATTATTCGGGTGTTCGAATAGCACATGATGCAATGCAAATGATTAGTCAGTTTACAAAACATCCTGATAAACAAGTTGATTTTTCCAACGTACCACTTCCATTTCCCTTGCCAACATCACCCAATTTTATCGTATATGAAATTAAAGAGCCATCATTTATTCCATCGGCAGGAAAACCGTTAAAATTTAATGTTTATGATCGTGAAAAGAATAAAAAATGTGTCATCTACAAGCACGGTGATGAACTCGAGCAGGATGCGTTGGTTATTGCTGTTATGAAAGAAATGAATTGTATATTTAAAGAAGAATCTGTTGATGCTGAAGCTGTTCTCTATGAAGTAAGTGAAACACTCACGTTTGAATTTTAATATATTGACTGTCATTTATTTAGGTTCTTCCAATTGATAAAACCGAAGGTTTAATTGAATGTGTAGAGAATGCGCATCCATTTTTAGAATTTGTAAAGGCGAAAAACGGAACTGCCTCTAAAAATGGTGAAAGTACTGATGATTTGAAACAATTTATTGAAAAACGACCAGAAGGTCGTGCGAATCTATTACGTTCGTTTCTTGGTTTTGTTGTATCCGGTATTCTATTGCGTCTAGCAGATAGACATGATGATAACATTTTAATAACAGATGATGGAAAAATATTGCACATCGATTTTGGAAAAGCATTTGGTCAGTTGACAAAATTAGAACGTTTATTAAGCCTTTTTATGGATATACCAAATTCACCATTCTCGGAAGATGTCTTTATCGGTAGGTGAATAGTTGGACTATAGGTTAAGAGAAAGCGACGTAGAACTATCAATAATAGAAACAACAATTTTATATTTCTAGCTATAATTGGTAATGATGATGAAGAACAAACATCGAAATTATGGGAAGAAATTAAAGATCGTATATGGTTATGTTTTGATGCATTGAGGAAACATAAAAATCGTTTTCGTCCATTGGAAGAGAAAGATGATCATTTTCATGAGACATTAATGGTTTCATTGAACGACGAAAAAGCACGAGAGGCATTGAATGTTGAAATTGAAAAATGTTATAATAATCGATTCAATGCTGCTAGAGGTTATTATTACAATGCACAACAAAATTTTGTCAGTGGATAAAGATAAAGTTAAAATTTTTTATTTAAATATTAAACTCGGTGTTCAGATGTTGGTATTCACATCTTTATTTGTCATATATTCTAGCACACCATTATCCATTAATGATGTCAACTCGTTGATTCAATTTTTAGAGAACGTTTATTTAACTATTATTCATTTTTTTGTTATCATGTATTGCATTTCTTGTTGCTGTGATATGAGAAAGATTTTTGAACAAATACAGAATAGTTTAGATAAGTATTTGAACAATCGCAATAGAAGGTAGGATCTTCTGGAAAATGACAACAACAAGGCATCGGTGCAACGTTGATCAACCGTTTAAACAAAATTTTTTACAATAAATGAATGTCTGACATTCAATACCACATTTTAAAGCTGCAAAGTCGACCCTATAAATTCTAATCGATCGTCAACACTTGTAAATGAAGAAGTTCTACAAAATTTTCTTTCATAATACATTCAAAGCATGGTTTAAAAGTTAGAAATTAAAATTTGCGACTAGCGCCCTCTGCTCTTTACACCAATGTTATCCGCAGAGTAATTGTTTCAGGTAATGTGAATTCTAGACTAAAAAACCTGTTATGATATCATTTCTAGACTTATTAAACGTTTCTATGCATGCATGCGACTGGGTGTTGTAGACCAAATGAGAATAATCCAGTGACAGCTGGGTATATTGTGGAGAAATGGAAAGCTTCTTCTAATTGTTTATCCGCATCCGCATGCTAATGTTTTTATATGGATCTTTCTTGCTAAGACATGTAAGCGTTCAAGTTCTGTTTGCTAAAGAACGAGACGTGCTCCCTATGTTCTTTTCAACTGTCTCTACTAATTGCTTTTCCAGATATCTTTATAATTTCGGTGGAATGTTTTTAATAGGAATTTTTTTTCAGAGTGGAACTTTCCACTTTGCTGTTAGCATCAAAGTGGGATTTTCCACTTTGATATGAAATGTAAAGTGGATAAAATGGGAACAGTTGAAATTTTTTGTCTAATAGCGGCCAAAAGAGATTTTTTTTATCGTCACAGGGGTTTCGTTTTACCACTTTCAGTTAAATGGACCGAAATTAACATCTCTACCCTGATCAATTACAAATGTAACAACAAACATCTTAGATGACTCATTTAAAACAAAATGTAACTAAAACAATAGCTATAAGTTGAACACTTTTGAACAAAAAGAAACGCAGCAAAACTTTTATATGTTTAGATAGAGGCCACAAATCCTTTTTGACTAATATTCTGCTTATGTTAATCATCAGACACTAGCCATGTCGTATTATGATGAAAATTAGAGGATTAAACAGAAATTATACTGAGTCTCTCGCTCATAAGTGTTCAACAAACAGAGATCGATGGGTTAATTTTGTAAAAAAGCAGAAAATATGAAAAAAAGGTAAAGTGGAAATTTTCAAAAGCAAAGTGGAAAACAAAGTGCGATGTACTTTTCTCAGTGTGGAAAACAGAATGGAAATTCATTATTCGAAATGAAAATCCATTTTGCTCTCGCTTGTCCGACTAATCATTAAAAACACCCGGTTCTTTGTGCATGCAAGTTAGTTTTTGGAAAAATGGATTTTTTTTAAGATAGCATCTCATTACCATTTCGAGAATAAAGTATACATTGTTCTACAGTGATCAAATCTATTTTTTTCTGAATTATGTCCACAATGTATCCACCAGCTGCTTCTCCCTTACCTAATCAGAAAAATGTGCGAACAAGCGTGAATCCTGAAACGATTCAAAAGGTAATAGTTTCCGATCTTCAGTTGATACCTGTACTATCTGAGTTATATGTGCCATCTTAGGTGTTGGAAGAAAATTCTCATTTAATATCAATGATTATGGATTATCAAAGTAAAGGTCGAACAATGGAATGTATGGAGTAAGTGTGTTTCAACTCAAAGCTAAATGAAAGGACGATGAATAACTGTGAGATTTTATTTTATTTTTCAAGGCATCAACGAATATTACATCGAAATTTAAGTTATTTAATACAATTTGCTCCTGCAAACGAACAAATTCATTCATCATCTTTACTAGTATGTGTAGAATTTTAGTTGTGGCCGATTTGTTTTCTTATAAACGTGAAATATTGAAATAAACTACAATACAGCTCAAAATATACTGATTAAAACTGATCCATTGTAAAGAAATAGGAAAATGAGGCAGACTGATATAGCTGTTCTGCATTGCAATAGTGTTTTCAATCTAATAGATCAATGATTTTTCGTTTTTTTCTAGCCACCAGAAGCGTTTATAACTGCATCATCGACAAACGGACCCATATCAACACAGGTAAACAAATACTTTCATAATTCAACTTTAGAAAGATAATTTTTCACATTGAGATAATTTTTCCTTTTGCTTTATTTTTCTTTCAGACTACCTCGAGTGGAATGATGCACCCAAACCAGCAATCATCTCAAACGACTATTCCAATATCGACAAATTCTGATCAAAGTAGGTATTTTATGATGCATCTACCTTACTGAATTTCTAATAACTATTTTAGTGTATCGAACAAATACAAATAGTCCCGGCTCAAACAATCTTATCACGAATAGCAAAAGTCCTCTCCCATTACCACCAAATCCGTTTCAATCTCAAAATTCAACTCCATCCCAGCAACAACCAACAATATATCCTCAGTCAAATTCTACTGTTCAGCAGCGTTCTCCAGCTGCTCAAAACGGTCCATCAGCGTCACCTAAAGCACCAACTCCTCAGCCATCAATTTCAGCTTCGCATCATTTGTCAGCCATGTCTCAACAACAACAACAAGCGAACGCAGCTTATCCAATACGTCAACAATATCCTACACTCCAGCAACCAATGATCAATGCAATACCTCCAACAACTCAACAGCAGCAACAAATGCAACCTCCACGACAAAATTCTATGATGAATGGAAATGATCATCACAATCAAATTCAACATCAATCGATGAGCCCAGCAGCACAGCACTTTATTCAACCAAACTCGCCTTATGTCGTACAACAAACACCCCAGCATTATACGAGCGGCAATCAACAAACAAGTATGATGAATGGAATGAATTATGGTCTTTCACAAAATGGAATGCAAATACCTCAGCAACAGCATTATGTAAATCAAGGATTATATCAGAGTATGTTCTAATCTGAAAACTTCTCTAAATTATACTCATAGAATTTGTTTTCTCTTCACTGTTTAGATCCATCAATGAATAGTCTTACAAAGCCAAATTCTCCTTTGAATACACAAAATCAAATATTACAACAACCACCACAGCAAGTATCTAATTCACAGTCGTCGTCACAAAGTACAAGTCCTAAAATTAATAATCAAGTGACAAATTCTCAAGTATTAAATCAAAATCAGCCTCTCCCAAACACAACAACTCAAAATATTGTGGGTAATCCAATACCACCTCCAAATCATCAAATACAGCAACAGCAACATTTATCTCAAATGTCTCAAATGAATTCCATGTATGGCAGTGTGGGACATAATCCTTACTCTCAACAACATCCACAAATGCACGCTGGTGGCCAATATATGAATCCATCATATCATCCATATGCTCAAACACAAATGAATCAAATGGGTGGAGGAAATAGAATGATGATGCATGCTCCAGCTGGCTATGGATACACCATGCCTCAACAACAACAGCAGCCACCTCCTCAAGGGATGATGGGTGGTCATGGAATAAATCAATATGGATCTTACGGACAATAAGATTAAAAAGCTCGTAGATATAGTGGAAAATCTCAGTTTTTATGCTCTTTCTTTTTTCGATATGTTTTTTCAAAGCATGTGCTTCGTATTTCGATGTCATTTTTCCTATCGATATCATCTGGTATTTATTTTGTTTTTGTGACAGGTGACATTATTGTTAAAGTATTGTTTTTTTCATCAGAGTATGTATATTCTTCAGTATTAACGCAGCAGCAACAAAAATGTTCTCCACTGTCACGTTATGGATTTCTTTTTTATATTAGATCTCAAAAGAAATTTTTCTAATAGAGATCGATTGCCAATTACGTTATAGTGAATCGGTATTTCTCGTTTTGTTCCCTAGTATTATCCTAGGGATTTATTCTTTTTATGTATCTAGTGTGTATTGTTGTTATTGTTTATTTAAATTAGTTGTTATTGCGAAAACACACACTTGACTCGCCGTTTATATCGTAATTGTTTTTAACTCTGTTTCACAGTCCGTCTTTTCTCCTCTTTGTATGACCTTCTTTCTCCTTTTCTTTCTCTTTCGAGAAAATGAATTATTTATTCCTCGAAAGTTTTTGTGTATCGTATTGTTCGTCTCTGTTTCTAGTCAAATGATTTAAATAAACTTTTAAAAAGAACCTAAGCAAATACATCAACCATTTATGAATATAATTAATTGCTCCAGAAAGATGATCAGGAAATCCTATTAGCGTTAAAATGTCGCAGATATGTTTAAAAAATCATGCGAATTTGACAGTTGAAAGGCTGTAGTGTGACTGGATCACCGATCACAAAAGCAGAAAATCGTTTTACATCCCACACGTAGAATTGCTATAGTTGAAAGGCAACAGATGGGGTTGTTGCAATACATTTGATGAGCATCGTCTCTTCTCATTTAGCCACCAAGAATCTAAATGCTTAACAATAAGAAACAATCTCGAGTACTTTTTTCTGGTTTTTTATTCATTTTTCGTTTAGGAATGTCAAAAATTTTCATTTCTTTTCACGATCCAATCTCTGGTTACAACTCTGATGGTGATGATAACATAATATCAGATAAGAGTTAATTCAAATAATTATTATTATTTGACTTGTTCTTTGTTGTTACTCTTTAAGATGATAGGAGAGAATGCTGCTTTGATTCATACAATAAATTTAATTCTTCATATACTGCTATTTGTGCTTTCTACTTCTTTTTACAGTTATAACAGTGGAATCGTTAGAAAATATTATCTAGCGTTCTGTTTTTCCTGAAAAATTATTTTGTTTTGTTACTTCTCGACATTATACACGAAGAATTAGACAGCGTCATATGCATTGAATTTTTGACTTGCAAACAATCGTTTTATATCTTACCGATAGTATAATTTATAATGATTCACAGATCCAATAGTCGATGATATTATTGTTCGACAAACCTTAGTCTGATGAGAGCTCACTACACGTTTTTTTCGAAAATATGAGAACAACAAGTACATATACGATTATCATAAATAACACATTTATCGCAAACAAAAAGTTTATATACCACTGTACAAAAAGAACAACAAATAAAACAATAATCCTTTTTTCACTTCTGGTAAAAGAAGTTGTACCTCTTTTTGACAATAAAAGTCATATCAGTTTTAATATTTTGACCAATGAAAAACACTTTTACTAATTTACCAATTGACACCGTTTCTATCGCGATTGAATCCGAGAAAATTTTGATTGAATATAACGGAAGCAAGACTAGCATAACTTGGAATTACTATTTGTTCTTCTGTAAATTCTAATTTTGGTAAATTATTGTCACGACGATAGGTATTAAGTGCTGAAAGTAAAAGAAGTGATATCAATTCAATTTATACTATCAAGCAGAAAGTTTCTACCAGTCTCAAGTGATTCAATAAATTCATCGCAATTGTATGTTGTTGTTTCTTTTTCTTTGTCATTGTATGCCAAATGATGAGATGTAAATGTGTGAGAACCAGTTTGTATAAATGGATTCCACCTTTCAAGAAATGTTGGCTCTTCTCCGTGTACAATTCGACAGCCACCATAAATATACTCGCTTCAAATTTAAGAAAAACAAAAAAAAATAGTATGTCGAGTTAGTTTAGCTCATATTATATTCGTACCCCATTATCGATTTTGGCGGATATTTATATGGACCAAATACCACTGATTTTATATCATCAAATCTTATTGATTGAGTATAGATAATTCTGTTACGAATAAAATTATACCGAACGATAAGTATATGATTTTGCATTAACGTTACGATAACCTCACGATGCATGTCCCAATGATCTATGCTGAAATGAAAAAAAACAGTATGCTAAATTCAAAATGCTCATGAGATATTTTGATATTTCTGCTTACTCAGTTAATAACCATGAACGTTTCATAAGTTGATTTCGATCATCCATTGACAATTCTTGATTTGGAAATAAAATTTTGTGTATCAGACTTAATGCTTTTTCGAATCCTTGATCCTGGAATTAACAAATCAAATCAATAATGTTCGCTTATATACTCTTGAACATACCTTATATGAAAAGAATTTTGATGCATGATAATCAAAACAATGTATTCTGCCATCAGCATTGTTTACCGATGATCGACTTGTTATTGAACGATTTGTACGTGTACTTTGCGGTCGTTGTTGACGATCAAACGGTTTCGGTTCTACATTACTATCAATATCATCGTCGTACACAAAATTTGGATTAACAACAGGATTTGTCATTTTTTCAAAAATAGGTTCAATAGTATTCACGTGTTCAATCTTTTTAGACTCGTCAACCATATTTATTAGTAATTATATCTGAAACAAACATATAAATCTGAAGAAAACAATAAAGAAATTAAACCATAGAGCTGCGTCAAATAAGAAGTGTTAGTCGACTTTCACATCGGCAACGACGACTTCTAGACGAATAAATTTGGGATAACTTATTATATGTTTTTAGAAAAAAACATCATTTCTAGAATTCAAATCCCAAAAAGTTTTCTGATAGGTAGAGATGATGCAAAGTTAAGAATTTTTAGACTTCGATAACGACGTGTCTAAAACCTTTATGCTGACTACCTGATACTCTCCGAACGACAAATTGTTTCAATCAGATACTCTAGACATTCCCAACGATATACTACGTTACGTTCACATTGAAAAATTTCCAGCGCGACACATACTGAACTATGCTCATAGCGCAAAACTAATTAACTTTCTGTCTCTGAATAGTCAGTCTCAGACAAACCTACTTATCATTTCGGCAGTAGCAGGTACTCTTTAACAGTTTTCATTATTAATCGCATTTCCATTACTTGCTTTAACCCGCGTGTCAACATACTTCTAATCGGTATCATTGTCCTGATGAATGTACTCATGCGTGAGAACTCGAAAAGTACTCTGCTAGCAAAACCGGACGAGTATTCATATGTATTCATACATTTTGTATAATCACTGAGTACTCACATGAGTACTTAAGAGTGAGTAATGAGTACCGTGGGGATACTTTGAGTACTCATGCTAGGGTATTGTTGAATACGCATATAACGTTTGGCAAAATACTCATGAGTATTGTTTATCTGGTATTTTCATATAGAGAAGTGATCTCAGGCAGCCAGAGTTGGACTACAAGTCTTTTCACAGACGAGTCCATTTTGGACTATATACAAAGAGATCAACGAGAAAAATATCATATAAATATTCTATATTTCTTTACTAAATTCTGCGTTCTTTATACAGGTTCATTTTTACAAAACAGAATGGTAAATGAATATTTTTTGAGTACTCACTGAGTAAAAATACTCAAAAGTTGTTAGAACTCATATGAGTACTCATGGACGAATTATGAGTAAAGTCTTACTCATAGTATGAGTAGTTTCCCTACGGTGAGGATATTACATTGTATCTGCTGATACTCAACTAGAAAATACCATTACTCAGTCAAGTAAAATATGAAGCTGAAAATCTGTCGATTCTTATTATGCATAACTTGACTAAGTTCCATTAATACAAGGTTTTAGAGAAGACTTTTGTCTGCTAGCTACCCTAGTGGAACTTCTTGTAAGCAAGGTCTTGACTACTTGCGTCTTTTCAGTAAGACCTTGGTAAGAAAATCTAGGAATTCAAGTAACCTCAAGAATCCAAGATCTTGAACTTCTTGAAATTTCCTGACTTCTTGTACCAAGATCTTGATTAAGATCTTGAATTGTTGAATATTGTACCCAAGATCTTGGAAATTCTTCAATCATCGTTTTGTTTTACACTCTTGCGTAAATGTACGTGCGAATATTTTCACACTTAGAATAATTTTAACTTTTTTTCTTTCTTGAACATAGTTGTTTAAGCAAGAACCTATGATTCTATATGATCGTATCTGATCGCTATGGCTGTCATAAATGAAAACACAATGTAAAGAAAATTTTTATTTAACACGTTGCAACATCTTGAGTGGATGCGCTGAAGATCTTGAAATTTCTGTTTCCACGATCTTGGGTACAAGAAGTTTCAGTAGGGTAGACATCAGAACTCCTAAATCGTGCGCTCGGCCCGAGATTGACTCGCTTTAGGCCATGCTAGGTCGTCCCAGACATTTTTCAGGTCAAAGGAGCCAACGATTTTTTCGGGTCAGCTGGGTCTGAGAAATTTTAAAAGTTTTCTCCATATTTTCAGTTAAATTTGGCTATTTCCTAGTAACAGTAGATGTTACTATTATTCTGTGTCAAGAAAATACTTCTATTTTCTTAATTAACTAATATTGCTGCTGGACCAATCTTTAGCAAAGGTTTTTCTGCGTTTTTGCTATAAAAAAGTTGAATTTAGTCTAAAAAAACTTACGATGGGGCTCGAGCCGGGTGAGCCACGAAAGACTATCGAGCAGACCAGACCAACCAACTTA
The DNA here is from genome assembly GCA_905250885.1 of Didymodactylos carnosus. NCBI lineage: Eukaryota > Metazoa > Rotifera > Eurotatoria > Philodinida > Philodinidae > Didymodactylos > Didymodactylos carnosus. Next base: position 44,743 of record CAJNOQ010000067.1, read on the forward strand.
GCATGATGAGTAGGGCAGGCCTCAACTTTTTCCTATTGAAAAGCTTGTTCCACACGCAGAACAGGTTATTCACCGTTTCATGTGGAATCACAGAAGATATGTAATATAAGGCTGGCTCACTAAAAATAACACGAAGAAGTGGAGTTTGAATTCTATAACCTCAACTTAGAAACGGGAAAAACAGGTTCAATAAAATTGAAGGGAGCATTTCAAAATTTATGCTGCTTCTCTATTTTTTAAATATATATCTTTCATATAATTTAAATATATATGAAGTCAAGGTCTTGATTCAAGTTCCACGAGGCAACTGAGAACCACATAGCACCATTTCAACTATCGAAATAGACTCTAATCTACATGTCTCCACTTACCAGTGTAGATAATCTTTTAATCACTGAATATGACATCAATTATGTACGAGAAATAGAGCGTTTTCTGTAGGTTTATGTGATGTCTCCGGCTATTTATTTGTTTTATTGTCGCCTAATTGTAAGGCTGAACCTGTCACCGTACATATATATACGCTCTGGTATTGTTAAGCTTATCATGTTATTATTATTTTCTGTTGATGTTTCTTAATAATATAAATCTTATAAAAATGAGTCCAAATAAGAATGTGTTTAAATCCATTTAAAAAATAAATGTTTAAATCCGTTTGTTACTCTAATTAAGAACTTTTTCTTTTTTATTCTTTTATTTTAATTTGAACTTTCTCGTGATTAAAACTAGTGCGTATATCCTAAGCATCCCTCTCCGTATTAGTAGGATCACCAAACGGCTTTTCTTATTTTAAAAATTTGTTAACAGGTTTAAAGTTACTTTTTCATGAAAAAATTTAATAAATGCGTTTTTAGAAGGAGAAGCCAATGAATTACCAACAATAAAATAGCTTTACTCTTATATCGCAACATTTTTAAAAAGTGCACACTGATCTCTCTTACTTCGTCTTGTCACTCGAAGCAGAAGACACTTGTTACAATTTCATTCTCCGAAGATAAATCACTTTAACTATCGTGTAACCTTTCGTCAACCACTTGTCACGTACATGTACCTAAATAACAGCATATTACTTCTTTTTACAACTAAAAAATAGGCACAGAAAGAATAATGCAGTTTTTATTATGTAACAAAATATTTGTTCATTGAAACTCGTCTACCTATCCTGCTACACATTTCTTTTGTGTTTTAGTATTGCTAACGTCACACTTTTTTAAAAGCGAGAATGAGTTTTTTTCTGTTAAAGAAAGAAAAACTGCTCTGTTCCAGTAGCTATGCATGTAGTGAAAAAATGAAGCAATTTTATGATGTCTTTCTTTTTTACTGTTCTTAATACAACTAATAGTAACACGACAAAAAAAAGAGCATAAAAAAAATGTTGACTAATATTATTTTAATTCAAAAACTCAAAATAATGGTCCTAAGTGATAAATCATGTTCCCCGTTACGAGTGAATTTCATCAAATACGATGAAATCAAATAATGGAATATATTCTAGATCTCCATTCAAGCTAAACTGTTAAAACTGCTAGCTCTTTTGTAAAAGTACCAACGCACGATGCACGCTCAGTATATTTACAGACATTTAGACGAGTAAATTAAATGTAAATATTGAAACTTTACAACTTATTCACTTTAACTTTATTTCATCGTCTATATTTAGAGAAAAGCTAACAGAATAATTACTCGAATTATACACTCCGATAACAGCATAATTAGAAGTATTTCGAAAAATACAAGTGGACGCAGTGCGATAAAAGAAACTATTTGTAGTGTGCAAGGTAAAAAATAGTTTGCTGATGAAAACTGATTTTTTCTCAGCTAAATCTGCCGCTAATGTTAGGAGAGAAAAACTCAAAGTTGGGACCACTTGTACGCGTAGTTGTGAATGATCGACAGCACTAATCGACATTTTACACTAATTCGAAGCCATCAAATTTCTAGTACAAAGAAGAAAAATTGGATAATCGTGTACCTCCCAAGTTCAATGCTCTTAGCAAATACTAGTTGCTATCCTTCAAACAGTCATATTGTGCCGGTGCGTTAGTCAACTTCAAAAAACTTGTCTCTCCTAACAGAACTATCACTCTTGTTTCAAATGTTTTAGTTTCGATTAGTTGTTGCCTGGAAGCGCCTTCCACAATTTTAGTTTGCTAACATTTTAGTGGGTCTAAATATATCTAAGTTATATGAAAGTTTTGTTCTAGTAAGAGTTTTTTTAAAAGAGTTAATAAAATTTGGTGACATACTCATGCAATGACTTCACATACTTTAAAACAACCAATTAGATGCTGCTGCTATTAGCGGTATATTATGGATAAGGACAGGAACGTTCGTTCTTTGGTTCTTTCTTCTCATCGGACAGTTCTGTCATAATCTGATCTGGCGTAGAATAAGAGCAATTTCTAACGAGACAGCGCGAAATTCGTCATAGTTTCATCTTTCGCAAAAGGTGGTGTAGTAGTCAGTTTGTTCACTCTCAGCTTTGAAAGTATGAGGTCAGTACAGCTTTTGAACTTGTAGTTAATATAATTAGTTTTATCTCTTTTTTTGAACTGCTAGTTGTTTAGTTTGATTTAAATGCGTCTGATTATCTCAAAAATGTTCTGATACTTTTGAAAATTGTTATGTTTTTCTTTGTCATACATTTAATTATCTTCAAACTCCGATATCTGGAGTATTCTGATTTGTAGAAAAAAGACAATTATGGCTTCTACAATTACGGCTGTTGATGCTAACACTTCAGAAATTGCAGAAACATTGACGTAAGTCTTTATTTGTGGTCAATATCGCCTCCATCTTGTACTTTTTATTTTAGCGATTTTGAAGTTGATGGTAGTACAGCTGCCCTTGTTACGAATGAAGAGGACGGATTATCTTCGGCTGATGTAAGCGATGCTTAAATTATAAGAACTGAAACCACAAATTGCTCATCTTTTTCAGCGCATAAAACAACGTTTAGATCGATTTGGTACCGTCGCTCCCGAAGCTAAAAAAATTGGTCGTGCATTACGTTTTGGAACTCCACACGTAAGTGATTTTCTCCATTCTTTTCTCAAAATATCTGATAATAAGTTATTCTTGTGTTGTAGGAAGCAATAAATGGAGCAGCAAAAAAACGTCGATTAGAACGTTTTGGTCCCGCCCCTCATTCACAGGTATGGTTAGAAGAAAACATTCTTTGAGAGATTCAATCTTAATTTTCAAGCTCTCTTCATGAGGTCAGGTCTCTCTGCATCTTTGGATTTTGTGAAAAGTTCATGAACATTTATAAAACACGTTGTCATTAAATAACTGTTTATGCTTGTTTAAAATATAATCATATTTCTCTACACTTGTTTATGCTTTTTTTTTAAGGAAGAAGAACAATTGAAAAAACGTAAAAGAGCTGATCGATTTTATTTGTCTGACTCTTCATCGACAACACCAGGATTAACAGAAGAAACAAAGAAGAAACGTGTAGAACGATTTGGTGTTGTTCTTCCAAAATCAACGGTATAGAAATTTAAGATTAGTTGCGGCTAACACGTTAAGAATTTTAATAAAAATCAAAACCGACAATTAAAATTGCAATTCGATATTTCGACCTATTGATATGGTCATTTTCAAGTTGCTCTTCGTACAGAATGTTACAAAATGGAAACAATACACTGACTATATGTATCTAATGTTTTTTCTCGTCTTTCTTTCATATCCATACCGACACACACACTATGAGAGAAGACTAAGAATTTTATACGTACGACGAAGACGGGAGCAAGAAGGAGAATGGAGTATGATATACACTTTTCTTGGAAATACTCAAACGTCTGTGCTTTCAATTCCTTACTAATTGTCAAAAGCACTGAAAGAAATATCTTAGCCACGAGTGAAATAAGACAAACTAGTAAAGCGTAATTTGAACAAAATATCGGAATACTATATTCTGCTCACAAGATTTGTTTGATACCGATACGTTTAAAGAAATGAAATCGGATTCAATTCTAATGAATACTTTTCGAAGATATATTATTGATTAAGATACGCTCTATCAGACATTATCCAGTGACCTAGTGTGCTTGGCTGTGATGAACCGTACACTTCTCGATACGCAATCTATCGTTCAACGATACAATTTATTATCTACTGCTATTTTTAGAATTCGTCTACGAACAATAAAAGACAGCGTGGACAACAGCGTTCAAATACAACTACTAACAGTATAACGTCAGATGCAGCTAAAAAACGTCTTGAGAGATTTGGTGGTGCGTCAAAAATATCTAATTTGAGCAATACAAATGTAAGTTGAATTTAGTTAACAAGAGTTAGTTTGTTTGTACACCAATTCGACGTGTGATGGCCTTAATGAAAATACGACACATTCGAGCTCAAACCTTCATAGGATTTAGCTAATTTAATAGTAATTTTTTTCTACTAATCTTAAATCATTTAAGATAAAACTAGAGCTTACTTGAAAAGTATTTATTTGGGATGAGTGAACCTCACGATTCGGAATATATATAAATCTCAGACTGTTCTTGAGTTATCGGTTTCGTTTACTCACTGTTTTTATTTGTCCATTTACTTTAGGAACAAAAGGAAAAACGATCAGAACGATTTAAAACTGTCGAATCTTCTGTGTGACCGTGACTAAGCAATAATTTATCCTGAAATATTGTGAATAACTGCGTCTCTTATTATTTTGTGTATAAGTAGAAGCTCACTAAGTTTTAACGTCAGCAATATGGATGAGATGACTTAAACACGAATTGTTTCATTTTTTTATGTATTGTGAAAATGTTTGTTTTTGTTATTGCAAAATAGTACTTGGAACATACCTAAATTACTTTGTATCGTACGAGTTTTGTATATTATACTTTGTTTGTTTTACGGTTTTCAGAGAAAGATAACCGCAACTCTTGTCATTTTGTTCCTTTTTGTGCTTCAGGGGTGGGTGTGAGATGATTCTTTACTTCCTCGTCCCTTGTTACACGGGCAAAAAGATTTCCACACAGTTTCTGCCCATCTCTGCTCTACAGTTTTTGTTGTTTTTTTCATTATTTGAATAAGACATCTGGATTCCTTGTATGAAAGATTTTGTTTCGAAGGAAAAGAATTTGTTGCCACAATCTAAAGAAGTAGTTACAGTCTATTAAGAGGGTTTTTGTTTGCGCTGAAGATTATTTTAAAGTTCATGTAAGTAACAAAAATCAAATCAAGATGCTCACTAATATAAGAAAGAATATTTATACCAATTTAGTGTTAGCAAGTTTTTTTGATTTATTTTCATTTTCTTATGAAAGTATTGAAATTCTAACAAAATTGATTCAGAAGTGAAACTTTTAAGCTTTTGTAATCAACCGTGAAAACTTTCTATTAGTAGACTTTTTCTTGGGAATACTCAAACGTGTATGTTCTTAATTCCTTCATTGTCAAAAAGCATTGAAAGAAATATCTTAGCTACCAGTGAAATAAGACAAACTAGTGTAATTTGAATAAAATATCGAAATACTATATTCTACTCACAAGATTTGTTTGATACCGATACGTTTAAAGAAATGAAATCGGTTTCTGTGAAGAACAATAGCAAAATGTCTTTGCTTATTGAATGACTTTTTCGTCATGTTTCAAACTCCCACAGTTTAAATTAACTAAAATTTATTTCCCCAAAACTCAATAAATCATGGTCTTTGTGCCACAAAATAGGCTGACTTGTTTTAAGATACGTTGGGTTATCTCATGTCAAACACGGTATCGTATTCTATTGAAGTGTTTTGATTTCCTGATAAATTATTAGTATAGAATATAAGAGGTTCTTACACGTTTGATGAATGAAGAGAATACAAAAAAATCAAAAGTTCACTTGTGGGCAAGCCAATTTTGATTGATTGTCTATGAAAAGAGCACAAATGAAAGTTGTGAAAAGTCTAACAACAACTATCAGAAAGTGCTTGATTTCGCTCACCAGAAAACATCGACTGAACGCATTGGTAACTTACTCATGATTCTTCTATTAAATCGACGATTTCTGAATAAAATGAACAAATTTAATAGCTAGAGACCGATAAATAGTCTGTATGCCCTTCATACATAAAAAAGGAAATGAGCAGACTTTTTCTAGTCTTTTTATGCTATAGAACTGATTCTTGGCGTGTGCCTTTATCTTCCAAGTAAACACAGATGCGTATGACGCATGTGAAAAAAGAAAAAAAAGAGTTCTTTTCCGAGTGAATTCCGATTTCTGGCGTTTTTTACTTTTTTCTGAAAAGTACATAATAGTAAAAATGTTCAACTGATTAAATGATGTCATGCTTAATCCAGGAAAGTGTTTCATAAAAGTTCTTAAGTGCTCGACTTAACTAAGTCTAGACTTAAGTCTTCGTTTTGTATACTTGCGTGTTAATGTTATACACTTAAGTCTAACTGAAGGGCCTCTCCACCACATACCCTCAAACTTCGTCAGTTTGTAGAGGACACCTTCTAGGGTATACATGTGCAATAGCTCACGGGTTGGATAAGTTTTGGCGGAGAGATGAAATTTTTAAAAAATTGAAACAATAGATTTTCCCAGCTATTTTGCACATAGTGCAAAAAGTATTTCTTGCGCAGTCGCCCGCGTCAACGAAGCGTTTTGGAAACTCTATGTCAATGCAAAAGTTGTTCATTGCATTCATCTCTACTGGATGACATAATTTTGCTTTCCCAAAACTTACTAATTAACAGTTATTTTAGCCCATTTTTAGAAATAGTGGATTCCTAAGCGGTTTATTACTGTACCCACACAAGCCATTTTTTAAATAGCTTTTGACAAACAATAATTAGAGAGTTGCGGTTTTCGTCATTCGATAGCCAGGACATCACTGCATCTTTATGTAACACATGAGCTTTCCAAAAAAATTTCAAAAATCTGTTTTCCAGGATAGCACTGCAAAATCGAGCCATAACTCTGAAACTGGCAGTATAAACCTATGTTGTGGAATTCGTTTCCAAAAAGGAGCATTCCCATCAGATTTAGCGTTGCTGACTACGTGTGTTTCATGCGATTTCAATGCCACCGCAAGCCACCGAATACCTGTCCTGGGGCTCGAAAGAAATCTGATGCCATACCTGAATCGCTGGAAACCAAGATCTCGCTTGGCACCCGTTCTGTAGAAAACACTTTCTAGCCATGGGAAAAAATTAATTTATTTATGTCGCGAATTTCAGAGTTATGGCTTGGTTTTCCAGTGATCTCCTAGTGCCGGTTCTTTGGACTATTAGAAGTACTGATTGCCACAAAAGGCAAGAATATGGAGATGCAAGAGTGTGCAATAGAAAATTTTCGTTTTTTTCTTTTTCTTTTTTGCGTTTATCAGAAAAAGCTTTTTTCCTAGTTTGCCTTCTGCCCCCACTTTTTCTAAATACTCGTATCCCTGCAACAAGCTTACATACTTAGCCAGAAAATTTGAAAGCAAATCTTTTATTTTGCTAATAAAAGATGTAAGAAAACTTTCCAGTTTATCGGATGGTAAACTATCAAAGAGGTATATTCTATAGAGGGTTTTTATAACCATAAAATAAAATTTTAAAATTTTTTGTACCTAAAAAATTAAGACCCCAGCGTAGATAGTCTTCAATGCCGTGTTTAAATCACGTAGCAACGCTATTCAGCAGCTAAAACGTTTAACTTAGAAAAGAAATCCTTGCAAAAGTTACTTTACCCTGGTTTACTTAATATTTAAACAAAAGATTCTTATTGCCAAACGAATGATGAAATTGCTCTGAAAAGCGTTGATATTGATATTGACAACTTGATAATCATGCTATGATGATTCTTTATCAACTCTCAATGATACACATAATAAACGTTTTACAGGCAAAGTTGAATTTGAGAATGAATATACAGTAAAATGTATCACTCCCCATGGATAAAGTCATTTTAGCATAAGATAAACGCAAACGTCTATTGATAGCAAGTTTTTCTATAATTTTTCAAGTTTATCTTACATCCTGTACGAGGAGAAACTTGAAAATGACCGTATTAATAGGTCGAAATATTGAATTATAATTTTAATGTTTTAGTTTTAATTGTTTAATTGTTTAATTTTTATTTTTTATTATTTGATTAAAACTTTTTATTAAAATTCTTAATATGATAGCCGCATTGGTTTTAAAATTTCTAACTATGTAGTTGTACGTGTTTCTACCTAATTGAAATTGCAAAACACCAGTTGATACCAAAAAGAAATTGGTTAAGAAGTCAATATTTTTTCTCGTCAATTTTTTAAATTATAAATTAGTGATTGATTACTTTCAAATAATAAAATTTTAGCAGTGAATATAATTCAGTTTGATATTTATTAGATCAAATCTCAAAAGTGTAGAGAAAAAAATGGACAATTAGTATTATATGAAACTTTTATTGTAATTACAAAATAGCTTATTGAGAAATAAATTTTATTCTGTATATAACTATCGGCAGGAATAGTTGAGATTTTAATCATTTTTTATTTTGTAATTTGTATAAAAACATAATCTATAGCAAAAAAAGAAAATTTCACAGAATGTTTTTTTTTATAGCACAAAGCTCTTAAACTTTTAGAAAGACAAGAATAATGACTATAATGTCTTTTTTTCAAATAAATGCTTACGTGATTTTGATACAAAATGAATATTATTATTCGTCAAATGTATGTATTAAATAAACAAGTACATATAATAAATAAGTAAAGAAGACTTTTTATCAAAAAATAGTGCATGACTGACATAAGATATGTAACAATGACTAATTATTTATAGTTTGTCATGTTAGTAATAAAAATTCCATTGATCACTATTTAAAACATACGAAACAACTGTAGTAGTTCATTATACGATACTATGTATTACAATACGATTATTATACACATCGTATTCATCTCTCTTCACAAAACAGTGTCTGGTAAATTTTTATCTTTCTATTGTAATCTTGTTCAAAATAACTTTTATAGAATAGAATAAAAACTTCGGTTGTTCACCATTTTAAATCCATATAATTCTTGCCTTTACTAGTTCGAGTTAATCGTATAGTCTAAAATGATTTATTTATGTTTTTTTAAGTTCATACTAATGAATGTCCCATACAATATCAAGCAACTGATATTTATCATTCATATTGTTTAACAAGGACAGCAGTGGAAACATATCCTGTAACTAAACAAGAAAAACAAATGATTTTAAATATGCACAATAATGAACGTCTCGAAGTTCGTGCAACGAATATGGAGAAAATGGTGAAAAATTTGTTTACATTTTTTAGTAGCATATCTCTTCATTTCTTTACAATTTTTAGTATTGGAATGATGATCTAGCTATTATTGCACAAAAATATGCTGATTATTGCTATTGGGATCATGATCTTAATAGTCGTCGAATAGCTCCACGTAGGTGAAATCAATAAAAATTTATAGAAATAAATCGCTATGTTTTGATGATATAGGTTTACCAGTCTACACTGGTCAAAATTTAGCTGGTGGTAGAGAAAATTGGACATTAACACTACAAGATTGGATTAATGAGAAACAACATTATTATTACGATAGATCACAAGTAACAGCACACTATTCACAAGTAAGTAGAACAAAAGATATTATTAGATAAAGGAATATAGTATGACCGTTAATAAACTGTACTTTTCTTATTCTTTTGACAGTATAAAATCTTATATTATATACTAAATTTTATGATTTAGATGATATGGCATTCAACGACTCTTATAGGATGTTCAATGTCTTTATGCAATCCAAATCCCACATTTAATTTCCAATGGAAATATTATGTTTGTAACTATGTTACTGGGTAAATACAATTAACAGAAGTATTTACTTTGTCTCTAAAATGATTGCACATCAGTTCAATATCTTTTGAGAAACACTTAATCATAAATATGCTACATATTATTTTACGATTGACTTTTTTATATTACAGTCAACTGAATAGTGATCCATATATCCAAGGTGTCGAAAGTATACTAAAAGGTAATTTCCAACGCGCTAACGAGAGAACCTCTCCAAATGTACTCTCGTTTTTCTAATGAAATGTAGTGGGATTGTAGGTAATCGACCATGCTGATTTCGAATATGATATTCATGTGGGTTCATAGGCCTTTCCTAGCTGATTTTTTTGAAACCAGTTTTCCAGAAACCTCGAAAAATCCCCAAAACCTTTCTGAATAAGTTACGATTGTAGCCCACAAAAGTCTTATCAAAATGAAACATCTCCCAGCTCTACACGACCTTTCTTTGCAAAGTTATAGAGTTTGCAGGAAAAGCCCTAAACCATTTTTCCTGTTTCTTTCTGTAGCTCTGAGGTGATAATGAACATTTAGAGCTATTCCTGGAAACTCTATAACTTTGCAAAGAAAGGTCGTGTAGAGCTGGAAGATGTCTCATTTTGATAAGACTTTTGTGGGCTACAATCGTAACTTATTTAGAAATGGTTTTGGGGATTTTTCGTGGTTTCTGAAAAACTGGTTTCAAAAAAATCAGCTAGGAAAGGCCTATGAACCCACATGAATATCATATTCGAAATCAGCATGGCCGATTACCTACAATCCCACTACATTTCGTTAAAAAAACGAGAGTACATTTGAAGAGGCTCTCTCGTAAGTTTTTTTGTCTGTATCTATAAAAAAATTTTATTTTCTAGATTGTAATGGTAAAGTATGTCTGTACAACGGACAATTAAATTTAGATACGTGTAAATGTAAATGTTCTTCATATGCTACTGGCGATCAATGCGAACATTGTATGTTATTCTAGCTGGTTGACAAGACGTATTGTCAAATGTTGTTATTCTCTTTTTTTTTTATTAAGTGAACTGTAGTTCATTACCATTTTGTTTTTATACTCCCGATTCGTGCGGTGTTTCTAATGTTCCCGGCGAATGTCCGAAGATGTGCGGTCTGTGTGATCGATTCGAGATAATTAAACATGTCTATGGTGATGAAAATCTCAGTCCAAGTACGTCAGCAATAAGAACCACCAGTTCAACTACAAAATCGGCTAAACAGCGTAAATTGACATATTCAAAAATAACATACAAGAAATATACGAAAGGAAAACGACAGAATATTACAACAACATTATTCAGTATTTCTACCTCGTCTGAAAGAACTTTGATTACAACTATTAAAAATTATTCTTGTCGGACTACCGCATTTTCATCGATTCAAATAATTATTCTCTTTATTATGTTCTATAAATTTATTAATTAAACTGACAATTCAATAAATTGACATTGTAAATTATTATTAATACTGAAGAGAAACTAATTTGCAATTTTCATCGAATCTATCATTATAAGTCTCCTTAAAATCTTTCAGACTTCCATTCAGTTGAGGCCAAATGCACATTGTTATATTAATATTACATTCATCTGAATATTTTGATGAAAACTATAACGTGTTATTCTGTTATGTTACACGCTTGATAATGTTCACAGAATTATTCAAAGTAATGATTTTCTATTTCCAGATTTGAGAGAGAAATCAATATGACTTTAAAATAACAAGATAAAATTTAACAATTTATTTTTCCTCTCGTGTAACGATATAAAATGAAGAAAAATAAATAAATATCAAAAGTAAAACCGAAAAGATAAAACTAAACGATCTATTTAATTAACAAAAAGAATAAATTATATAAAAACAAGAAATGAAGTTGAGATACACATCAGAGACCGAATCGGGTTTGACTCGAACCCGTCCCGAACGTTTTGTGATCCTATTCGAATTTATTTTTCCCTGACCCGAATGAATCCCGAAAAAACTATTTCGCATCCAAAAAAAGGGAGTGTAACTTTAGATTTTTCTCAGAAAAACGCATGAAAAATTGAAATTTTTTTTCGTTGACCCAAACGGAATCTGAAATACTTTTTATTTGATCTGAACCCGACCCGTTTCGGTCTCTGATATACATCAGCAGAAAAATAACAATCCAAAAAGAAAGTCGTCCACCATGTATTCACTAATCACTGAGTTTTAATGATGAACACCATTCATAGTTGCTGTACTATTACATTCCAAGCCATTTGTTTGAAAAGCTGATTTAACTAATTCCTTTCCATTTACTTCCAATTTTTTCTTACTATTACATTCTAATAAGAACGGTAGTTCAAACTGGTAATCTTTTAAAAATTCCAAATTCTAAACAGAGACGATGCACGACTAATTTGAAAAAGAAGTCGTCTTTTCACAGAATATACGTACTTCACCAGCATAAGAGACAAGAGGCGATAGTTCCAGTAACGGCTCATCAGCTTTTGTAAATCTAAATATACCATACTCAATTTAATTGCAAAATATTCGGAAGATACAAGGTATAAACGAAACGGTCAAAAGGACTAGTCCGCATAAAACTTGAGATCGATCCACCAACTTTTACCACTCCAATCTGTTCAAAACTCATAAGAATCATTATATTCGATGGTTTCGACCCTTCTGAGCGCTTTCAGTCGAACATATCGAACAGAATCTACTCGAAAACAAATAATTCCGGCACCATCACTACGACTGTAAAATTGAAATTTCTCCGTAACTATCCAATATTTAGCCTAGTGCAATACACCGTTCGATGCGCCTTGAAACGCTCAACAATATGTGTTAATAGGAAACTCAATGAAGCCTGGCAGCGATCTTTGTGAATTAAATACTTTACCGCTTAAACCTAAGAGAACGTGCACATCGTTTTCTGCTTTAATAACTTCTGCGACAGACAAGAAACAAAATAGTAGTAAATCAGTGAGAACTACTATCACATGAATAATCAGCTACAGGGTTGCCAACTCGTCCGATTTATCAGAATTTTTCTGATTTTGAGGTTCTTTTCCGAATGAATCCTTATTTTCCGATTTCTGGCGTTTTTTACTCGGGAAAATACAGATTAGTAAAAAAGTTCAACTGATTAAATGATGAATGATGATACGTGGATTTTGTTAAAATGTTAGAATAGATTTTTGTATAGATATCAGCTAACCTGAATCAACCGGTGAATAATGAACTAGAACACAAATTTGTTACTCGAAAGACGTTTTTATATTTTTTGCTGTGTACATTGTAAGGTTGCGATTTAGTCCTCTGTGGTCCTAGCGTTCAACTTTATTCCGAGTGCGTGAAGTTCTGTCTCGGCAAATACTTTGTGAAACTAGACTTAGGACATAGTTCTGACTCAAATCTTGTCTTTCGAGTTTGAAGGCCTGTGTACACTGACGTAATTACGGTTTTTTCATCGCTTTGTTTCGATGTTCGTTTTCTGTATATCAGATAGTCACGTACATTTGACTCAGGAGTATTCTGTTCTTTCTTTATCTCTATATAAATTTTGTCTTATACAGTATATGTTAAAATTGGTTTGCAGCAGCAACACGGTCTTAGAACCTGTTGCTAGGACACTACAACATTAAAGACCATCCCAAGTTTCGATGTCCTGAAACGGTCATTGTAGCACTTGGCTGATGAACTGCTAACGTCCTAGTTTAATGTTAAGTGCATGTAAATAATTACTAACAAATTTGTGTTCTAGTAGATTTTTGTAGGAACGTTATAAAGTTTGAATATTAACTGAATTTAATTTTAATTTTTTTATTTAATTTAATTTGTGTATTATTGCTCTACTTTTTGAGATATGCACAGTTTTTCTGTCGTTACATAAAATCTCGTTGACTCTAAATGATATGCGCGAGATATTGTAGGAAGAATCGAAGACGTAGAGTGAAGGTGCCCTGTTACAATAGCTGAAAATCTTGAGTCCTGTACATCACTTATTCTTGACATAAGAGTCAGAACATTATCCCAGAGAGGAGAACATTTATCGTATTGAATAAAACAGAAGAATTTCAATTGATACAAATAATTTGAGCTTATAAGAACGCTTTATAAGAAAGTTCACTGATAATTTCAAACAATATACATACTTATCTATATTGGGTACTTCTACACCCGCTTGTTTTAACCATCGTAAATGTTCTGCCATTAAATCTCTTCTACATGTTGCTGGGGTGTCTTTTGATCCTTTACCATTTTTTAGTGGCGAAAATTCTTCTTCACGTTTAACTTCCCACACAGCGAATGTTCTTCAAAAGAAATAAAAACAACAATAAAATACCATCAGAAAAAACTTCATTGACAAGTGAGAATAATTTACTTCGAAAATGGAAATACATCAAATACAAATTTTTCTAATTTAACACCATTTGGTTCTTTGGGTGATTCAATTTTTAATCCATTTTCTCCTAAACATGGAATTGCTTTCTTTGCCACATGATAACGTAATTCATTTTCATGATCTCTAGAATATTGGTTAATTATAATTTAAAGAATATGTGGAAAAAAAAAGAAAGCTCAATGAAACAAAAATCATACTTGCAAACAGCTTGAAGAAAATTAACTGAAAAAAAATGATTACATATATTCCCAGCATTGAATAATAATTCACCATCCGGTTTGCGACGTTGAGCAGTATCACTGGATATTTCACTGTATTCAACAACTTGAAAACGATTATTTACTTTGCATATAACACCAACAGCTTCATTGGGAGAATTTTTTTTAACAACCTGAATACAACAATAAAAATAGGATAAATTATTGAAATAATGATGTACCAGTTATCAGAGATTATTTCGATTGAACGGTCGTTCTTCGGCATACTTCATCGAGTCATTATTTTACTTTTTCTTGTCATATTCTAAGATATCATATAACTTTTGTTCGTTTTCCTCTTCTAATTTTTGCTACTGAAGAAGGAGTCGAATCGAATTTGGAAACGTCTAGCATTTTGTACATAAATATTACGAGGAAAACAAACAAAAAGTATATGATATCTTAGAATATGACAACAAAAATTATTCACTGTCCCGTATGAAACTATTTCTTACACAATAGTCTAGGCTATTGTTCTAAAATCTTACTTTTGCTGCACAATTAGCATTTTTCTTCAAACAAAATCCAATGAATATGGGATCAGCCATTTTTACAAGTATATTATCGACACAATAAACATGTACATATTTAATTTGTCTTTTAACCATTTCATTTAATATTCCACGTGTGCATAATGCCCGATATAGTCCACCATTACCATCAGGTGCTTTAGTTAATTTATATTTTTCATCTAATAATATTTTACCCTGAAAATTTAATGCTGGCAATATGTGTTGTTCAAACAATATAATATTTTCTTGTTTTAAACCAAAATAATTATGTTGATGAAAATAATCTTCCGTGGCTTGTTGAGTATGTTCACTTGTCATAATAAACCTAAATAAAGAAAAAATACATAGAAGAACGTAATATTTGGATACAATCAATCTACCATGGTATTTGACAAATTTTTCCATACTGTTCATTAGCTAATTCTTGAAGACGGATAATTCGTTCGGCTTGAATTTGATATAAACTTTTTTGTGACAATAAATTTACATTATACATGCCTTTTGGATAATTTACACCTATAAAATCAAAAAGTGGAATACTCATATTCAAATAGAATAGTATGTTAATAATTGAAATATTTCAAAAAAAAAATACTCACGATAAGAACAGAGCAGTCAAAGAAACTTTCCAACATTGAGTAAATGTCAACAAACCGTAAAATTTCTTGACACTTACCAAGACGTGTTCCTTGTCCACCAGCTAACAACAATACACAAACCTCACCATCAGCTATTGCTCTCAAACCTGAAACGATACAAAATATACAATATTCAAGTGAGACAAAAATTATTAAGAGAAAACGTCTGAAGGTATCAATCCACTTTTTGCGTAAAAGAAACAATACTCTATGTAACCAATGGTACTGATTACGAATTTGATATTCATTAGTGTTCATCTAGTAGATATTTTAAAATTGATCAAAAACCTCGAAAACGAACTTTTTCTAAGACTCGCAGACAGTAAAATGCTTCAAGTTATTTATGTTAATACATTTACCTGGACATAGAACATGTCTTATTACGGTAAAAAAAGATTTTATTAACTATATTAAACAAAGTAGCATTTATTACATCCCAATATCATACGCAAAATCTTATAATATTGATCATACTCATTTGATAAACTTGAGATCAATAGAACATATGTAATTTGATATACTTTACAAAATGTCAATCCTAGAAAATTTTTACCTTTTTGAGTTTTGAAAGATCTGTCCAGTTTTTAGAAATCTATCCAAGTACCATCTATGAACCGTAACGAGTATCAGATTCATAATCAGCGCCCACGCTTACATAATAGATTCATGTATTTAAAACCAAAAAGTGATTAGATACTTAAAGACCTTTTATCATTAGCTCTAGAACCTTCTTGATTGTATTCATCTAATTCTTTTTGAGTAGCTTCATAAACACTTCCGGCTAAGTGTTCTGGTATTGGTTCCATTAAGCGATCAATATCTTGTTGTTTATTATCACCCGCACCATTTTGTTGTTCATTTTTATTTGACGATAACGGTGGCATCAATTGTGATTTAATGTGTTGATAGGCATCATGAGTTCGAGCTAAATCAATTTCATTTATATCTTGTAGTAATGATTGTTTTTGTTTATCATTTAAATCATCCCAGTATGCAATAAGATGTTCTTGACCATATTTAGATAATTTTGAACGAATTAATTCGATATCCATTTTTGTTCAATCACAATGAATTGAAGTCAGTGCAAGATGTAACAACAAATATTCATTGATCTGAAAAAAAGAGATAAATAATCAAACTAAACACTATTAAATGCATTAATTTACAACGCAGAATTGATTTTCTACTCGATTGGTGAAACAAGCAACATAAAGTAAGGAAAAACTTCACACGCGTCGATCAGAACGGTTGGTCATTTCCCAAAATCTTAGTGATATTTATTAGAAATCGTTTTTTTTTTGAAATTATCTGAAATGGTCAAAAACCATTACGCTGTGTGTTTGACGAGTAGCTTTCTATGATCTGTATTAATCGTCAATGACCATAAAAGGAATCAAACATTCAATAAATGTTTATCTCATTCAACTAAGACAAAACAATCAGATGTTTTTATATTTTCTAGCAAAAAATATACGCAATAATATTTTGTATTCAAGAAAAAAAAACAATTTTTTCTATATTTGAATGAAACTCAATAATGACTGACCATTTTACGACAAGAAAAAAAGAAAAATAACGACACTTTCTTTTTTCTTTCACATAAATAGAAAAAAAAAGAACTTAGGCGACAGATAGATGAAGGTTAGATTTTTAGTTAGCAAATAAAATGTTTAGCAATGCACCGACATCTCATCGTTTTATCGAAAACAAATATATTACATGTACTATCAGAAACAAACAGACTATTCTGAACAAACTTGTGTGAATGAGCATATAACTATACAAAAATTAGATCGAATCAACATTCAACATGTATAACAGACAATAGAATAGAATCATTCATTCACACTCTTTATGCGCTCAGATCAAGCAATTCTGCTAGGATCCTACAAGATCCTATAGAATCTTAGTGATAATAGAATTTCATAGAATTCCTATTGTAGAGTTCTATGAAATCCTACAGCAGGAATTCCGTAGCGACCTTGATATAGAACGGTAGCAAAAAACCTATAGGATTCCTATAATAGAAATCTTATGCATTTCTTACAAAATCCTATGGTAAGATTTTATGTAGGATTTTGTACGATTCCTAGTTTTTCGTTCTGTATATATTTTCTTTTCCTTTTCTATATGAGAACACAATCATCGACGTGTTTTGCACTCTTAACTCTAATATAAATACAACTCTTCTGTGGAAAATGAAAATTCTTTTAGGCTTAAATTTTCACACCGAACACTGAGCCATCGAAACTCACTACTGTTCGACGACGTGTGAGTTAGTACTCACAAGTCTTGATCCCAGTTTAGAATCACCTGATTCTAGCCAGCTGGGATCAGAGAATAATCAAACAAATAGAAACAATAAACCTAGTATGATAAACCAGCAGAAAATCAGCTAAAATCCTACTGCAATCCTGTAGGATCTTGCCAGATTCTACAAGATCTGACTACAGAATCCTATGGTAGGATCTTGTAAGAATCTTGTAGGATCCTATGGCAGGATTGTTTGACGGGACTCAATTTTCCGTTAGAAAAAAGACGATAAGCATTCGATCTAGTTCATTTTGCCCTTTTCTTGAAGTCTAAAAAACATTTGAAAAAAAACTTGCTATTTTTAAGCACAAGGTATCGTTTCCATTTTACGACAATTAAAACAAGGTTCAGATAAATTTGAAAAACATACAGTTTAAGCAACGAACAATCCATGCGGCCTCTTGTACTAACAATAAACTATTGTCTCAAATTAATTAGAAACAGATTAAATACTTCGGAACATATAGTGTTATCTTATGCTATGTTGAACAGATCTCTAAATCGGAAACTAAATATAAATTAAACACCTTAAAAGATTTTAAGTGAATGCACTGCAGCTTAACAATTAAAAGCTTTGTTTGTTTATTAAATATAATTAGAGCTACTTTCTCTGCGACTTATAATAGCCAACAAAACTGATTCTCATTTTTTGTGACCTTTTAGTAGAATTAAATAGCCTCTATACAATATGTATAAGTTGTTTGTTCTTGCTATCACTCTTAAAATCCTTGACCGTATAAAATAGCGTTAGATCATTGTAGTACATATAAATATATGGACGTTGGGATCATTCGTATTTGGGATGGATTCAAAATTGTTCTGGAGTATATTCGCGCAATCGGAAAGTTTAAGGAGCACGTAAGAGAAGCATCAAGAAATCTGTCACTGTTAAACACCATTGCTCAAAATGTTCATAATGAACATTAAAATCACTCTAATGCCTTACCAATCATTTTTCTTAATAAATATATTTAATTACCGAAATTTCAACTCATCTTCAACATTTGTCATCGGACATAAAACGAAAGAAGGTAAATTATTCATCAATCTGAAATGTAAAAATCGTTTTAGATTGACAAGAATTGATGAATGAAACGAAGTTCTTCATCAAGTTTAATATTTCTGATCAGTGTGGGGAAGGTTGAAGACCTTCTCCATCTTAGAAAACTTTTACACTATCTAGCTGATTTTGGTATTTTTGTATGATTGGTTATAAATTTCTTATTCGACCATAACTGTCTATCAGAATTTAAATCTCCGCAGTCTGATTAGAATGCAACTTAGTCAAGCCTTCGCCCGGTCTAACAATGTCTAAAAGCAGCAGACACTTCTCGGCAATACTTTCTTACTCTAAAATGAAATTAGTTTAATCTTGTAGAATAAATGTAGAATTTCATCTTAGATTTTGATGCAGCTTGGTTAATATTCAAATCAAAAATAAGTTCTAAGTTAACTTGTTCAAAACGGGTCCGATGATGATGCTTATCTTAGAGAACAGCAGTCTGGAACCGGCCAGTATAGTTGTTCAATACTATGTGTATAGAAGCGATGAAAAGAAAACATTTATTAGTAAAAACGACGACGAGACAATTTTTGTTTTGTTTTGCTGTATAAAATACAACAGTTTATAAAAATAAGATTTCTAAAAAAACTAAAGGAAAGAAAAATTTATGAATTTGTTTTAGAACCAATTTTTAGTTAACAGAAATTCAAACCTTGAACGACCGAGCTATACGCACGCAGTCATCAAGACTATCTTTATAAAAATTTTCCTTGAACTAAGTCGAGAATATATACGGCAAACCCTAGACAGAAAGACATCCTCGAGAGCTGTGCACATACGAGTTCAAGTTTGCATAGCTTGGGATTTTCTGTAACTAAAAACCGGTTAAAGAACAGATATATTCAATTACAACAAAATCAAGTTTAGCCGGTAAAAAGAAGTTAAAACTTACAGTAAAAAAAGCACAGAAGAAATAAAAAGTAGTCTTCATCTTTTAAGAGGTGAGATAGTAATAATGCGACATCATACAGAGAGAAGACAACCTTGATAAAAAAAAAGCTGATAGTAAAACTGTCTAAAGTAACGTTTTTCTTACGGCAAAAATATTTATTCAACGAGAAAGAACGTGGTGGCAAGAAAAAATTTGTGACCTTTCCAGGCACTGGGTTCTTTTACTTCTTTTTTATCTCAAAGAAAATAAAAGAAGATCAGAGTCACAAAACACGTTTCAGTTAACAAACTAATCTTAATTATCGTGACTGGATACATTGGAAATGGAAGTTATGCGTCGAGGTGCCGAATCTGAACAATTTTTCCAAAGCAAAAAAGTCCTTCTGTGAGATGAAAATTTCTTCAAAAACATTTTTTCTTC
Organism: Didymodactylos carnosus; assembly: GCA_905250885.1. NCBI lineage: Eukaryota > Metazoa > Rotifera > Eurotatoria > Philodinida > Philodinidae > Didymodactylos > Didymodactylos carnosus. The sequence continues at coordinate 64,994 of CAJNOQ010000067.1, forward strand.
TCCATACAGGCTTGCAATGTTAGATGAATTTTACATTCCTAATTATGTGTAAGCCATTACTAGTGTATCCTTAGCATCATACTCTGATTACGTTGCATTATGTCTAGCTACAATACGTTTCCACACTAAATGTTTCATCGCAATTGGGCTTGAAAATGACAGTTCATTATTAATCAACCTTCAGAGAAAATTGAGAGTTGACAAATCAGGACGTTTTTCTACTCAGGATGCACTAAAATGAAAACAACGATGTCTGCACACAACTGGTCTGGACTATATCAATTGACTAGGATACACAGGGATTAGAAGTTTTGTTTCAACTCACTCCTGGCGACGTATTCTTTGATTTTCACTGCCCTTTGTTTCTTTCATTCGGTAATCTTTCCTCCTATAGGAAAAACAGAACGACAAAACGGATGGGCAGACAGATTGAGAGTTTCGCAGATTCAATTTCATGGCATATACCGTATAGGAGTGAAGGTCTATTTGTGCCTAGTACTTCTGATAAAAATTTCGCTTGCATAATGAACGCGATGTTAGCCTTTTTTCCAGAATAAGTTTTCTTCCAAGTATAGTACGTGGTTTTTGACTTGACAAATACTTGTTAAATAAAATTACAAGTGATTTCACAATCTACTGTGTACCAATAAAAACAAGTATTGCAATGCTGGAGAAATACTTGCAAAACTGCATGGCAAATAAGTATTTTTCAATAAACTTGCAGTAAGCTAGAGAAGGAAGAATACCTCGCCTTTCGGCTACCTTGCGGTATAGGGTGCTGTCCCGAGTTAGTTTCGTAAATCCGATATCTTCCCTACACCTAATACTAGCTGTAGCTCTGGACAGAAGGTCAGCCTGACTCAGAGTTCTTTCGCTCAATCGCTTGAGCTCTCCGCACACACTGACTAACCACATACTAGCCACGAGGGCTAGTGTATGTCATAACATAGTCAGCATGCTATTGGACGGATGATCCGAGGTAAACAACCGTTAATGACTTGCCCAGAGTCCTTCCGTGTCTGGTGGCGTCGAGGCTTGAACACAGTACCATCTAAATACCCCTAACAAAGATATAGTAAAAAGACGGTTTTGTTGCTGAAATGTTAAATATAGTGGATCTTGTGTGTGTTTAGCTATCGTCCGATAAAATGTTTGCCATCGGTATTGATCTTTTGTTTTAGATTAGTCTTCTATTTCTTCTGCCTAAAAATATCGATGACTGGAATTGTGCGTATTATTCAATCCGGGTTTATGGGACTTGTCTTTGAATTTTTAATATATTTTCTAGCGCGATGATTCACACAGAAGAAAATGGGACACAAGTGAATATGAACGGATAGCACGTGAACGTATTGAAAAACTACGAAAACAACAGAATGAGGATAGTGATGATGACGACGATGAATTAGATGAAAAAGCAATTAAACGAACTCTTTTACAAGCACGAGATTATAAGGTAAAAAATTGAGAAAAATAGAGCAAGCAGTATGTCGGTTTAATTCATTAACTTTTGTGTATAGGTCGATCTTGAGTCAAGATTAGGAAAATCTGTTATTGTTACAAAAGCGACACCGGCATCTGATGCAGGAGGGTAAGCAAGCGATCAAAGCGGTCAAGTTTATTTTGCTATTTTTAATCTTTATATTTTTTGAACTAGTCATTATAAATTCTATTGTTAATCATGTCTCTGACTTCGGTTTCGCCGTTAAAAGCAGTTTCGATGCTGCAAAGAGTTTGATAGTTCCATCTTATTCATCACCGTGTATGATCTTATTCTAATCTACGTGTATCCAAAGATATGCTCGAGCCAGATTAGGTGACATGTTTAATAATATTATTTCAGTTTACTTCTTCATCTGTTGTTTGTATGCAATCTTGAATGTTTTGTGTCATTATATTTTGAACAAAAAGAATGGGAAAGCAAAAATTGCCAATTACGATATTTGATACCTGGTGTATCATCTTCATTACATCTCGGTGCGGTACACTCCCAACCTTTCGCATAAGGTGATGAGTAGCTGTTTTTTTTAGAAAAGCTATTTTAGTAAGTTGAACGAGTAAATCTATTCATTCCTTTTAAACCGCTGTCATAAGTGGAATTCTAAAACGTAGAATCACATTATTACGGCCATTGTAAGACGAGTTCACAATGAAACTCAAAACCCTCGTTTTCTCATCAACAACATTTCATATATCGCTAGTTTGCACTAAATGAAGCATATCACACACTGTTATGTCATCTTTTCAATCGTTTGTGTTATTTCATTTTATCGTCGACTTCCTAATTACCTAGATAGTCTAAAGATAATTTTTGTTTTGAATATTGGAATAATACAACAGTTATAAGAATAATAGCGAAGTTTATCTTGTTTAGAGAAAGTACGCGTGTACTTTGTAATGCATAAGAAGGACGTAGTTAAGTGGTTTGCTCATTGATAGATGACTTTATAGTTTTCTATATGTAGCTTATTAGTGAAAGCTGATAACTGTAAAGTGTGTTTATATGCATTAACTGAAGTAGTTGACTTATTTCTTTTCTTTAGATATTACTGTAATGTTTGTGATTGTGTTGTTAAAGATTCAATCAATTTCTTAGATCATATCAATGGAAAAAAACGTAAGTGAAACAATCTATATACAGTTAGTTTATACCTATATCCCAGAATATTCTTTCAACTTTTATTCTGATTTAGATCAGCGAAATATGGGTATGTCCATGAAAGTTGAACGAAGTTCAGTTGATCAAGTAAGAGATCGTATTAAGTTAAATAAACAAAAACAAGATCAACAAGAGAAAGAATATGATTTTGAAGAGAGAATGAAAGAACTCAAAGAAGAAGTAAGTGGATTTCAACAATCACTTTCTTTAATTTATTTGTCTTTTTTTTCTTTTGTTCAGGAAGAAAAACTAAAAGCTTATCGTCGTGAAAGACGAAAAGAATCAAAAAAACGAAAATTTGACGATGCACAGGGTGATGATGATGAGTCGGATTTAGCTGCTGTTATGGGATTTTCGGGATTTGGAGGAGCCAAAAAGTGAAATTTAAAACTCTTACATTTTATGTAAATTGTTGAGGATCGTTTTCTTATAACTTGTGTGTTTTGTATTGTCCATCTGACAGAAATATTTTCCTCAGATTTCGGTACCATGTGCTCTGTTACTACAGAAAATTATATCATAAAATATTGTTTTGTTGTGGATAAATAAATAGTTTTTCTTTTATAATTTTCTGAAGTTACATGATTTTCTTGTACTGTGGCTGTATATTTTGTTATGCTGAAGATTAACTGCTAGTTTCTTTGTACTGTGAAAGTCGATCTACAGACAGTCTATTTGTTAAACCTGATAAAAGATAGATAGCTATGCATTTGTGTGAAAAGTTTTTGTTGTTCTTCTACTGTAATATCAGAATATTGTTATTTTCGTTTGTTATTAACAGAGGCTTTTCTCATATTTTGAAATCAATTTTCTATACATAGTCATGATTCATTTTTGTTCAAGGATTTTATAAAATTTGTGTCGATACGTTGGTTATCTCGATCATCGTTAGAATCAGATTCAGTCGATCTTTTTAATAACTTCATTTTTCAAAGTGTTTCTGGTTAAACGAAGTATAATTTTAAAGAACTATGAGTTAAACAGATAAATATCAAGAATGCGATCGGATGAGACGTTCCATCCGAAATTTTTTCGCCACATCTCATTAGCACCCCTGACGGATATCGATGACTTCTGTGAAAACATTTTTGCGGATGATGAAAAAATAACGGAGCTGTGTTCTGATGATGTAATGCCAGAATGACCGAATTAAAAGTAAAGTTTCTTAGAACTTTTCGACGTTTTATACTTTTTTGTAATGCGATGGGTTTTTTATTATGATAAGGAAGAAATCAATCAATCAATCAATCAAATCAATTCAAATAATGTTTTCTCTTGGCCTATGGTTCTCGTGTTAGTGTTTATGATTTAAATCGTTGCCAGTTTCTACAAAACCAAGTAGACAGGACAAAAATAATCGTTTTCTATCTACAATCTATAGTAAACATGATAAATAGAATAATACAATTTTGTGCAACTGATAACTGCAGAAAAAATCATGTGCAGGTAACAATATAAAAACCACTCAATTCAAAAGTTATAGAAATATTTTATGTCGCATACTTTTAAAACATAAGTAAGTTTGATTCCCAGAACAAATATGATTTCATTTCTTCAAGTAACAAACCCCTCATGGTAATAGAAGACCAGGTGGTCTTTTATTCTGTCCGATAACTCAAAACTTCTTTGAGGGTAGTCTTCTATTGCGGTCAAATTTTATCGCCCGCTAGTAGTTCAACGGTAGAAGACCATAGTCTTCTATTTGGCTTTTAGGTCATATGATCGACAGTGTTCTTCTAATGAGGGATGGCTTTCTATTACGGGCAGAAGTTTAACATGTATTTCAAAAATCTGTTTTATTCCTAAAACTAATTACTTTTATCACTGATCTGTTTATATTCTATGGTCAACCATCAACAACAAAATGTAATACATGATCGAATCTTATATCTATTGTTGATTTATCGGATAGAATTACTCGAGAAGATGGCTGAAATAAACTCCATTGGATACGATTCAAATTATATGATGATCATAAATAATTATCTAGAGTTGACTCAAAATTATAATGATCTATGACTTTCATATATTTGTTAAAACTGTCCACCAAAGTGGAAAAATGAAATGAAATCGAACAGTATGTTTTTCACTCATTCATGTTTCATTTCTCACCTCCAATAAGGTCAGTTCGATGATCATCCAGTCAATAGTATATTTATTACGTTGTGACATGTAATATAGTTTTTCTGATTAGTTTATGTGGCTTTCCGGACCCAGACAGTACGTAGAGAGGGTATTGAAGCAGTTAAGCGAAAAAAATCTGCGTCAGTAGAACCTTCTGAATACAACTATAGTTGAATATCACTATTCTCGGCTGTTTTTACGTGTAGTTAAAACATTCATAATTCGATCAAAATCGTTTTAAATTAAGTCAGAGTATCAAAATATACTCTATTTTATCTCGTAAATCTGATTTAAAAAAGGTAAGTAAATGATATTGAAAACAAGTTTTTAAAAAAGTTTTGATGCTGAAAAGATATTCTTAGGTCTGTGGTTTTCGAGTGACGAAAATCTCTAGCACTTTGTATTCAAAAAGTAGCCAAACGCATTCTTTTAGAACATGACTAGTAATAACGATATAGGTGATTACATTATCGGCTAATCAACTGAAGAATAGACATCGGGATACTGGATCTGATAGTTGTTGTCATCGGCAACGGTAGATACGAGGTAGGATACTCCTCTCTATTCAGCGGCAATAACCGTCTATACGTTTTATCTCATTAATAATGCAAAAAAGTCTTAGGAGGAGTCACAATGTTGATTTTTATTGTAGATTAAAAAATTTTCAACCTAGAAAGCTACGCCCATTTTCGTCAAGTAATTCAAAGTTGATGAATGGATATTATACAAAAGTGATAGAGAAAAATTATATAAATCACCAGTTATAATGTAATGCTTTATTCTAATAGTCAAACAAAATCTGTTATATAATTGTCTTTTATCTTTGAGCAATTTGTTAAGTGCATTATCCACACAAAAAAAAATGAAGCATTAACATTGAAATGATAGAAGAACATATGAGAGAATATTGGGTACTATTGACTAAAACGGTGCTATATGAAAAAATTGTTAATCTATTTATTATACATTTTTACTATCAATATAACATTGCTGTTGGTAAACATACCGATCTGTTACTTTTCTTTATTTAATATGTTACATCATTTCAATTCCAGATAAATATAATGTTCATAGCCTACATAAAAATCGGTCACAATTTCTGTACTGTTATCCAGAACAGTATATTGGTTCCATAAAACAATATACAAATAGTAGCATATAATTTCTATTATTTGCATATAAATAAAAAATAAGTCAGTAACCTTCAATCATGGAGAATATAAAAAATTTTTTTCATCATTTTAGTACACTATATTATGGCTACTATTCCCTGTGTTGTGATTGATTTCATGGTCATCCTTGATTTTGCCTTTTAGTCACGTTCACATTCTTTTATTTGAATAATAAAAAAGAACCATAAACAAAGTATGATAAAACATTTTATACCATATCCTCGTTTGTTAATCTTCCTCGATCAAGTGATTCTTGTAAACGTAAACGATCTTTAAAATCTTCATCTAATTCACTCACATCACCTTTTCGATAAACACCATTTTCGTTGATTAAATAATCGTCGTCTTGTTGTAATTGTTCAAAATCTTTATAGTATTCAGGTTTTGGACGTCGACATCCACATAAATAGCCAATAACACCAATCAGAGCCACGAGTAAAAATAACAGTGCAAAACAAATTAAAACAATTGACCAAAATGGAAAAAAACCTAATTGAAATAATAGAAGACAAAAAAAATGCATAAAAAAAAAATGACGTTTTTTTTCAAGATACAATGCATACCTCTCAATAAATAATCGGGATTCACGCGTCGAAATAAATCTGTACGAATACCAGTATATTCATAGTGTGTTCGACTATCGTATGCTCTCTGTTGTTCAATATATAATTGATCAGGAGTTAAAAATTGACCATAAATAAAACATTTTTGTAAAATTGAACAAAATAATATCCCTTAAATTTATACATAGAAGAATTATGAAACGTTGAACTGATATTAATGAGAGAGTATTCAAAATTTTTCTAAACATTTTTGAATTACCTGTAGAAACTAAAATAGTATTTAAAATAGACATTTGTATTTAATCATTTAATTTTTTCATATTTTTCTGGAACCTTTTTATAAAACATCAATTTTTAGTCATCATCACCATGTTATTCATAACGTTACAGTTTTAACAAGTATATTCATCTATTCATTTGGTGTACATATTTCAGAGAATGAGAAGAATACTGTCGTTTCTCTTTTTTTTTTTCGTTTTATTACTTAAACTCATACATAAGTATATAGATATATTCTTTTTTTTTTTTTTATAAAATTTTGTTTGCTGGGTCACATCAATACATGTCGAGAGAGAAAGAGAGAGAGAAAAAGTGTATGACCGTATTTCACGCATTCACGTCTATTTAGTTTATCGAATGAAGAAGAAGAAAAAAGACATTATGTGCACACAGATTTTTCGCTCAAGTAAACTTTGCTGTGTCGCCATCAACATCAGCAGTAGTTCTGTTTCTCACTTTTCTTTTTTTTTATATCAGAGAACAAAAAAAGAAAAAAAGTTCTGTTACGTAGGTTTTTTTTAAAAATTTTTAGTTGAAAAAAAAACAAAACGGAATACATCATCATACCTCTTCATAGTACATAACCATTTACTTAGTAACAAAAAAGAAAATGAACAATTATTATTGAATAACCCAAGGTCAACAAACAAACAAAAAGAAACTAATGAAATCATGTTACTACAACGTAAAAATGTACTCGTTTACACTTTCTACTACGTTACGCGGCTAAGAAAATTATTTTTAACATTAAAATATCTCTGTAAAATCAAACAAGACTGTTCTAACAAATGAACGGAAAGTTTCTAGACAAATTTGTACATTTAATGTCTCCGCTATCACATAGACTTTTTTCTATCTAATTTATACCAATTTGTAGTCTATTTTCTGCTTATTCGATTGATATATGATAGTTTATCTTGAACATGTCTCCATTGTTGGCGAATAAAATTTCAAGAGATTTTGGCAAAATATACTTTGGATAGGATAGTAGAAAGAAACTCGTAGAGATGCCTGCTTCGATTATTTTCTCTATGGAACCAAAACTGTTTAAAAACATCATATATCAATCTGTTTATCAGAGTAAGGGAAATTGGATATAAAAAACTCCCAAACTTTCATTCCTTTTCAAATCATTATCTAGCGACGTCAATAGTGTTGGTATCATTTTTTTTTTTGGATGTCAACGAGGATAATACTAAGCATTGTAGAGAATTTTGCTGACTATCAGATGATAGACTTTATAATAAAAGATTCAACATTATTTTTTTTACACAGTCAAATATTTTCTTGTAAACGGTATAATTAATAAACTAAGTATTCAAAATTATGGTAAGTACTCAAAAAAATCTTGGCATAATTGAATATTTTAAGGTATTTTTTAGATACTTATCCATGTACGCTGATGAAGTATATTTCGAGATTTGACTACCTAAAAGGGTGCTCGGATGACATATAATTACGATAATTTGTAATTAATTATTTTTACATAGCCTATTAGCCAGTGACTATTACGGTATTTTTGTGCAGCAAACAATTCGATCTTGTGCATGTGAGGAAAGTCGTCTGCGTGTTAGCGGAAAGCATTTAATTATTTTTCAAAAATACATAGGCTTCATATAGTACATCACACAAAACAAAACAGTGTTTCAAATGTGCACGGATACCTTAGCAGAATTTTTGTCATACTTGGGTATCGTCCGGTCAGTTTGTTTAGATACTTAGTCGGTTATAAACAATTTTATTAGTACCTTGAATGGGTATTCTAACGAGATTTATTCAGTATTTAGGTACTTTGGGTTAAGAAAGAAAGCTTTAGAAAAGTGTTTATGATATATATAAAATTGTGCACTCTTTCAGATTATGGTAAAATAAAGCGTTCAAATTTCAATTAAATTATCAAATTATCGAGATATGGATCTAAAATACGAGAAAAATCGTTCTTTCTCTCATGTTTGTGCTATTGTGAATCAAGAAAGAGTAGAAGCAAGACAAAAATTTCACAGTATATGTAATTTCTGATGTTCTATCAACTGACTCTGCCAGAATAATGAAAAAACAAGTGTGCATCATTATCAAAAATAAGAAATACCAGAAAATGAACAGGTTTTGAATGGTATTTGATTAATTTCGACACGAAGACAGAGATTAGAATCAATACGGTATTTGGAATCTGCGTCAAAAATCTCCGACCTTTTTGACGCAGATTCCGAATATCTTAGTGATTTTAGCATCAGTTTCTGTCTTAATTTGATAACTTAGTTGAAAGTTTAACACTTTATTTTGGCATAATCTGAAAGAGCGCACAATTTGTATATATCAAACACTTTTCTAAAGCTTTAAGGCTATGTTTTTGGTGGGAAGCAAGGTAAAATCAATTCTTCTCCTAAAGTACGTGATTTCAGAAAAAGCCGAAATAACAAATTTCAGAAATCCAGGAGCCCCACAAATGCTTCAAAAACCTCGTATCAAAGTTTCGAACAACTAATTCGTACATATTTCTAGTAACCTCCTCACAGAAAAAAGTCAAAAATATTGGGGTAAAGTCTGCTAGCTTAACCGCCGATATCTTTTGATAGAAAAAGTCCAGATGATAGTAGACAAATTTGTCTGGAAACTTTCAGTTCATTTATTAGAACAGTCTTGTTTAATTTTTCAAAGATATTGTTTAAAAAGATCGATTACATACTGAGAACTGCAAAGAAAAAACATTAAAAAAAAGAAGTTTTCTGCAGAAAATGAAGAACAAATGAAACTTTTTTTATCTGGTTTTTACCGAAGATCAATATTGCAAATAGAGATCTGATTGAAAAAAAAATTTCAATTTCAGTTTTTTCCAAATAATGAAAAAGACGGATTTATCAATTTTCAGAAAACTCGTGTCAGATCGCTATTTGGAACAAATGAAAAACATATTCTCTGTTGTTTTTTTGAAGAACTTGTATTTTCTACTGTGTAAACAAAATATTGTTTATTAAAGCAATTTGTACAGTTTATTTTTTCATGCATAAAGCTAGCTGATTATCTGTAACATTACAATTAATATTCCATTTCTTTTTCTGATAATAGGTTGTTTGAAATGAGGATAAAATCTTTATCACATCAATATTATTTTTTGTTTTCATATTACGAATATACCATTTTAAATCAAATTGAAATTGTTCTAATGCTAGTAAATTTTCTAATAATTTTTGCCATTTTTCTCCATCAATATAATCTTGACCATTTTGAGTGCCACCATTATAATTATAAGTTAAATATTTTAGAGAATTTAAATTATTCATAATTAGTTGAAATTGATCAAAAGTTAACATCGATGTATCAACATTCAGTATGAAATATTCTAAATATTGACCTTTTGTTTGTAAATCTATATTAGGTAAGGGAACTGATGAATAATAACATAATTGAATATTTAGTTTTTGAATAAAAGGCATATTAACAAATATTATAAATAAATCATTTGGAGTATTTAAAGGTATGGATAATTCACATATAGAATAATTTTTACTCATATTATCAATATAGAGACCACCAAATATATATGAACTTTTTATTAGAGAACAATTTGTTAATGAACATTTGTCATTAAATAATTTTTTAATAATATTATTAGTTCGAGTCTTTTCGAAAATAAATTGATCAACATTACTTTTTAATACTGATAGACATTTTGAATATTTTTCAATAAAATCCAATGATGCAGTTGATAAATTAATTACTTTTACACAACCTGATAATATTGCATTCAAAGTTGAATTGAGATCATAAAATGAATATAATAAATCGACCTGATTAAAATAACTGAAGATTTCAATTTTTAATTCAGGAGGTAAATTATTAAAGTTGATTATTGACCGATCAATCATCTATGACAACAGATTTTGTAGAGAGAAATCAATTTTGTTCAAAATCTAATCGTGTAGATGAACACATCTTAGCCTCTGTGTTATATGTATGAGACAAAAAATTTAAATTTAAGTTTATGTCTGCCATTTTTCATCTCTTTTAGATTAACACATTTTTACTTATACCATATTCCAACTACTACAACACAATTATAGGGAATAAACGAAAAATAACATTACAAAGATTGTGTAAATTTGACCTCTATTTGAATTTTCTTTTATATAACTCGGAAAAAACCCAGCTAAGTTTTCTTAAAGCGTTGTTTCATACGATGAAACAAAAATTATCAACCAGCACGGTTTTTAATTTAGTAAACATAAAATTAACGAAAACCTACAATATGACCTTATAAAAAAGTGTCAGAAAGACAAGTAGATGCCCAGTATGCTTAGTAAGATCTGCTAGAGATCGAAGTATAAAAAAAAAACACTAACAAAATTTAGATTTTCATTTTAATGTGCATCATATTACCAGAAAAACAGAAGAGAAAAAAAATGTCTTTAACGAACGCGTTTGACTCATTTATTTTCGAACGCGTGTCAATTCATCGAGAAAAAAATGTTTACTGAAGTTTTTCTTCCTAACATTAATTGTATAATAGGTGTCTCATTCTCGTAATAAACGTCAAATTCAAAGAAAGAAAGGTAAAATATGTAGGACAACGTGTTGTGATTGCTGTGTAACCGCAGCGTATAGTAGTTTTTACCTGTGATTTTATTCGAATTTGTTTATCTGTTTAAAAGGACATTTTCTGCTTTCTTGTGAAATAAAGATAGAAACAAATCAGATCAACATGGCATTTTTATACTTCGACGAGGTCCAGTTCTGGATCATTTGAGTCAATTTTTGAAAATTCTTGAGTATGGTCCGATCGGATTTTAATCAAATACTTGTGATCCGATATCTCGGTCTCCGATATCTGCCGAATTTACCGACATAAAACACATTTCAAAAATGAAACTTGAAATATGTTGTTGAATTCAGTTTATCTTCCTCAACGTTTATCAGTTAAAAACAATGATAAAAAATGATTTGTTTAGAGATTGACTTACTTTAAACACAATGTTTTATAATCCATATAGCTCGTTTTCTCCAGACCGAGTGGGACACATATTTTTAAATAAAAGCGCATATTTTCTTCTTTTCTACATATTTTACTTCTTTTGGCAGAAAAACACATAAACAATCAGGAAAGTTTATAAACATACGTAAGAAAAAATACAGGCACTAGTAATATGAAAATAAAAATACCAGAAAAACAAAACAAAACAAAAAAACATGGCTTCATAAAGTAAAATACAATAAAACAGTTATGTATAAAATAAAGTCATATACACAAAACAACGCTTACATTTTTTTCATAAAAATATACAACAAAGGCTAGATATCATAACACATTTCCTCCTGTTGAAGTTGATGTAAACGTTCTTCTTTTTTAATCGAAAATTCTCTTCCATCATTAGTTATATATCTTAAATGAGATGGTAGTGTATTCAGTTTCCAATCTATACCTTGCTGATAATATGAATTATGATTACTATTCGAATGATATTGATCAAAAGGGATAATAATATCTTTTGGAGATGAGTCAATCGTATTTTGACTGATACTTTCAAACAATGGTGTTGGCATCGTTGAATAAGATCTTAAAAATTCCGTATTTGTATTTGATTGATGTTGATTTAATGGAATAGAACTATGCCTCGTTAAAGGATGAAAATGAACATTTCGATGGTAATCTTCTACCGTTCCCGGAAGAGGATTAGATGGTGGTGTTAATGATCCACAAAGAAAATTAATATCATTCGAGTCGTATGTAAATGTATTCGATATAGATTTAGAACGTTCAGTATAATTATGAATATGTTGATTGTAATCATTCTCATTTGATGTATGAGGTGATATTAAAATATCAATATCATTTGTTGATGATGTACGATTTAATGTACTTAAAATAGGATCATCTGTCGATTTTAAACGAAAATCTTGACGATCTGTTGGTGTTGTTATATTAGAATTAGAATTAGTTGTTAAATATGGTACCATATCCCTTATAATCATTATACCAGAGGGATCTTGAGAATTATCGTCCATATTCTCAACAGACGATGCATTCGAATCCAAATCGTCTTTTGAATCTATAATAAACAGTAAAAAAATATAGTACTATAATATTAAAAAATATCAATGTAACAAATTGATTAAAGCCATGAAGTATTAGAAACGTCGTAAACAAGCAAGTATTAGAAATAGAAAATATTTCCGGTTTTTTTTGTTAATTATAAAAAGTGATGTATAACGTGCAAAAAAATGACTGGTATGTAAATATGATAAATAAAGTCGGAGGCTTTTATTCACTAGAATCAGCTATTATATTTTCATACATATCTTTTTTCTGTCTTATGTAAAATTGTTCTTTCTCAGTTAGTTTTGATACCAATCTTTCATGTTAATATTTCTCTTATTGCTAATAAATAAACAAATGAATAAAGTCTAACAATGCAACTGTACTGAAATGTGGTTATTTTGAGCAAAAAAAAAGCTATTAGATAAAAATAGCGAATTGTGCAAAAAAATAAATAATAAAATAAAAGAGAATATGCTCACCTATATTTAATTAGTTTGTACGTCATGCAGTAAAATGGAAAATATTTTCCTTACTTGTATCTGAATTTGATATTTTTGGCGATGTTGATACACGATAATCCTGATATCTAACTGATGATAAAGATATTTCACCTAATCAACTGAAAAATCTAAGTTTTTATTTTTAATTCCCTCAAATATTTTAACGAGGGAAAGACATTTAGCGCAACGTGTTTTCACACACTTTAAATATAAATTTTATTAACAACGTACTTAAAAGCATTTCTGTGATGAGATCATCAACTTGTTTTGTATCTTGATTATATTTTGCAACTAGATCGACCATCAATCGAGCAATATTTTGTAATGGTGGCATTAATAGTAACTAAAAATAAAAAATATATTGTCAAAAATTTAGATTAGAATACAAAAAATAACTATATACTGTACCATTTCGCCAAATCTTCCTCTCATTGATGGTTGACTTTGATTTATGTAGATTTCTAAATTAACTTGAATACGTTTACGAATTTCTTTAACACGATTTGCCTCGACAAGAGACTTATTATCTAAATGAAGCAAAATATTTGTTTAATATTTTTTCAAACTCAAAAAAATATATATTTTATGTAGACATACCTGGATCAAAGAAAACAACTGCTTTTAAACAAGCAAATTCTTTTTCATCTAATTGAATATCTTTTAATGGTTTAACAATTTCATCTAATATTCTAATAGCTGCCCGTCTAAGACCTTCATCAGGAGCATTTCGTGATATTATATGATTATTTCCAAGTATAAGATGATCTTTGCATTGTAATGAACGACAGGCTACACCTAATATTAAATTTTCACCGGTATGTCCACGTAACAATGCAATCTAAACATAAATATTAATTGATTATTCATTTCATAAAAAAAAATCTTAATTTTAACCACTTACTTTATCATTATCTGATAATTCAATGAAACCTTTTAAATCTTTGGCCCATTCAATTAAACTTCTTAATTGATAATTCATTGATATTCCAATTGTTTCTAATGTTGCATGAATACGTTCAGAATTTTGTGCAAGTTTATCTAATTGAAGTTGTCGATTAATAAACTGAAAAATGACAATATTCCATAATGGGTATTAAAAAAATATAAACAAAATTTCAAAACTAACTTCTTGAGCTGTTTGTTCAGCTCTCACAAGTGCAGCTACACTCAAATCATCATCATCTCCATCAAAATCATCATGATGTCGTTGTCTACCAAGTCGATCACGTTCTTTTTGTACAGCTAAAATATAAGAACAATAATAAATAAATTTAAACAAACAGTAAACAATCTTACCATCTTTTTTCATCCCCATTAACATACATTTTCTAGAGAAGAAGATAAAATGTTTTGAAAATGGAGAGAAAAAGTTTTGATAACTTACTTCCATCGACAATATCTGCATTGATTACGTTTATCTTTATCAATAATACAATTTTTTTGATGTCGACATTCGTACAGAGGATTTTTTCGAACACTTCGACGAAAAAATCCTTTGCATCCATCACATGAAATTGCACCATAATGTTTACCTAAAATCAACAATAAGGATTAGCTAAAAACGATAATGTTGATTGATTTAAATGATCTTGAAACAAATAAAAAAAAAATCATCGTCCATTTACCAGTGGCACGATCACCACACACAACACAATCGAGTTGTTCGTTATTGCCTAAATTCATCGTTGGCGTTAATGTCATGTTGGTATTATTTATTGAATATTTTTCATCGCCATCGGCTTCACATTTTATCATATGATAATCAGATATTTCATTATTATCGATGCGTGAACTCGTTCGATGCACTAAGAATATATCAAAACAAGTGACTGTATCAATAAATTTATTAAGAACTTCAAATTTCATTAAAGACGAATGAAATATTCTAAAATCGCACCTATACATATAATTTTTTCCATCTATCGTCATTTAACTCTTATGCTAATATCTGTATAAGTACAAATTCGACTGACTACCGAACGTTATCAAAACTTGATTTTGAATGAACTTTTTGGCTTAAACAAAGGTTAAATATTTTCATTTCACTAAAGAAAAAGATTTTGAATAAAATCTTTTTTTTATAAAAATAATCTATACTAATAGTTATAATTTAGCATATTTTTTTGATATAATATGAGAAAATAAATTTTAAATAAAAAGTAGTTATTATAGTTTTTTCCTTCATTGTTGTTTAGTTTTTTTTCTATTTTCTAATCATATTATGAAAAAAATTAGTTATAATATTATGCTTATTGTTTGCCTAATAGACTATAAATTACGATGAGAATTGGACAAATGGTTTTTTACTCACTCAATTAACTTGGACTTATGACATTAATTCGATTACAGGTGGGTTAAAATTGTTTAAGAAAAAAATAAAATCCTTAGATAAAAAAAAATAAAATAAATCTACCATTAATAGAGTGGAAGATGACACTTTAAATCATCAAAACTCAACTCATTGGACCTATACATGCATTGTTTCTATCTCCAAAAAATTTACGTAAGAAACACGTGGTCAATGCATGCCCACATACTATCACACTTTTGTCCATTCCTTCAACAGTCAGTCAATCCATTGTTAGCTTAACAATCTTAAAAACACAAAGTAATTTGTACGAATCATACGGTAGAGCGTAAAAAAACAGGTGTTAATATTCAACTGACGTGAGAATAACTCACTTATATCAGTATCCAATGAAATGATGACGCTCTTTAACAATATATATATTTTTTTTTGTTTTCTTCGAATAATGCAAACTCTCCTACGTAGTTAAGAATATAATTTAGTGTGCTACTAATTGTTATACTTATGAAAATTTTATAAGGGATCGGACACCTTACATGGATAAGAAGAAGAAAAAAAAAGAATAAGGTCATAATGACTCTAAAGAAAAGAACATTGTATAACTTTTCTAGGTGTTAGACTTAACAGTATGAATATCTCAATTTTTTTATACAAGAAATGATAAAATTAATTTTACTACATATTACTTACTTTTTTTTTTATATACTTAGACTCGTCTTAATATAAACACGGTTATATTTATGTTACATTTTTCTTTTCTTTTTTTTAGGTAACAATGAAAGATGATAGACGTCATATAATTACTCTCAATTATAAACTTTTTTTTTACTATTTTAACACAAGATTTAGGAATTCATTTACATTTGTGACAGATTTTTTTCAAATAAAACTATTAATAAGTCTAGTTGTTACTGGTCAGGGATAAAGCGACTTTTGATACGTGTCTAAGCGAAAAAAAAATGAAATAGAATAGAATATACAAGTGGCACAATAAAATTCAAATAGGCTTTCGTTTTTTTTTTTTTCTGTATTATTATTACAACAAGAAATAGATAAAAAGAGATAATAAACGTAATACTATAGACATTTCGCCTTTGTGATATTAAGCGTATATTAAATAGAAATAAAAAAAAAAAAGTCAGGCTATTAGTATCAAAAAGTTCGACAAACCTATTTTTTTTCTATTGCTGCGCCCTGTATGTCTCATATTGTTGTTATTTGCTGTTTTACTACACAAGTAAAAAACGTCCCACACTTTTTTTTTAAAGACGTATATACAGACATTTTTTTAGTACATAAAGTAGTAATAATTCTTCTCTTTGTTCCTTTTTTTAAAAATATTCTACAAAAACAGAACGCAAACAAGTTATGTTGTTTTTTTGTTATTACATATCTAAAAAATAATGTGTGTGCATGTGCGTGAAAAGATTGTCCTTCTTTCCATACGGCTAGTGTGTCTTTATGTATACATATTATTTTCATCAGTAGTCAATTTATGAATATTTGTTAGTTTGTGGCTGACTTGTCGTTTGTATACATCAGAAAAGAAGAACAAGAAGAATAGCTGATGTTTTAACAAAAGAAAAAACGAAAACAATTGATTGTAGAGTATATTTTAACGTTCTATTCTATGTAATACACTTTTTATGTGTATGTTGCAAATGGCAAAGTTGTAAAGTAGAAAGCAATATATATATACGTCAAAATAGCTACAATATCACGCATATAATTGAGTTGTTATTCTTTTTTTCATTGCAATTTATGCAGAGATGACAGCACATACAGATGTTATATTGTACTAAATAACATCAATAAATTAATCCAATATTTCCAACTCCCACGTGGTTATAGACACACCCCACATAATAAACTTATAGATATATAATTAATTAATATGATTAAAGTTAAAGATTTCTGAAGAAAGTGGAAGTAGGAACAATTTAACTATGAAGCAAATTAGCGATGATGGACTATTAGAAATAAGTCGACCAATTTTTTACGATTTCGAACCCTCAGGTGTCAGATAGGTAGCGAGCTCTCGATAAAAATTCCGAGCCGTTGAACAGAGATGTTCGGACCCAAACAGACGAAAAGAGTTCCGAGTTCTCATACATTCTTGGGCGATGAGGGCTCGAAAGTCCCGAGCATCTCTGTTCGAAAGCTCGAAACTGATAAACCCTCGAACGCTTATACCGGAAGTCTCATTTTTCGAGGGATCGAGCTACTATATCGTTGTTCGACCGAATTTTAGGCTCCACTTAGAATCACATTCTGTCATTGTATGCATCCCATATGCACTGTCGACAACAATAAGAGCATATATATAAAAAGCATTCAATTTTAATTAAATCAATCCGGAACTTCAAATAAAAAATATTTTCACATTTTATTTGATGTTTTTCAATTAACAATATCCAAATTATTATTTTTAAACTTAACACTAATTTCAATTGAATACAACAATGTGATATTGATTATCGATCGAAAATGTTTATGAAAGTTTAGTTATGATCTATCTGATATACTCTGTATGGTATTATATCGTTCAATATCAAGCAAAACGCACTGATTCTAGCAATTTATCTAACTAGAGAACTATCTCAATCGCTTTCTGGTTAAAACATACTTTTTTAAGGTAACTTTTGACGCTGATCATAGATCTGATAATGATTTATAACCTTAAGCCTTTTGTTGGATGATTTTCTGAACTTTTAGCTGAACACATTCTGCCAGCTTCAGATTGTAGAGTATGTCAAATTACCTATGCAGAGAAGTTTTTGTAGATGTACAGAAAGTTTATTTTCTTACTCAGCTCGAATATTTCGACTCCTTGCCCAGTAATGTTTTTCAAATTTATCAAAAATTGATTAATTAATAAACACAAGAACTTAAATTAATATAGTTTTAAAATATACAAAAGAAATGCTTTTGTATTGTCTACTTTTTGAAGAATTATACAATTCGTATTGAGAAAATACTCTTTCAGTTCCGTTATTATTACTGTGTCGATATTGCTAATGTATGTAATGACAATTTATCACTATTCAGAAAGCATTTTATATTCCTATGTGTACTTATTCTTAGTATTACTTTACAAATCTTTCATAACCATCAATCTGATCAAACTCGAGTAATGCAGCATCAATTAGATCGTATATAATATCTAGATACATACTATCTACTATGCCATTACAGTAGAACGATTGGTAAAATCATAGTGGAAAAAAAGAGTGAACAATTAATACTTACTATATTTTCCATCGTTTACCATTGTGTATTTCGGTGA
Organism: Didymodactylos carnosus; assembly: GCA_905250885.1. Taxonomy (NCBI): domain Eukaryota; kingdom Metazoa; phylum Rotifera; class Eurotatoria; order Philodinida; family Philodinidae; genus Didymodactylos; species Didymodactylos carnosus. Next base: position 83,919 of record CAJNOQ010000067.1, read on the forward strand.
AACATTGTTAGAATAAAGTTTTTTTTCATCGCACGAATTAACAAAAATGGTGAATTATTTCCTCATCA